>VDFB02077365.1:0-18797 GCA_007258455.2 Sequoia sempervirens
CAAAGTTGGCACTCACAAGGCTCGTAGCATGCCAAGTCACCTGCCCAGTCATCAGAGATTAGTTACAATCTATGGCTTGCAACGTGCCAAATCACATGCCCAGTCTTCAAAGGCGCATCTGAGATTGGTTACACTCAACCACCAGAAGATGAAAAACTAATCAAGGAAACCATTCTTCTTAAGAAGTCGGTTCAACTTCTCAACGGCATTTGGTCTCCACAACATGTTCCTTTGTAAACTACATATACACCAGTCTGTTAGATGGTATAGACATTATTAAGCAAAAGAGAAATAGCCATACATCTTTCTCAAGGGTATGGCATGTACATAACGGATAGTAGAATAATAATGCATCTTTGTTTAGTTCTTTATCCTTCTGTCTTTGAATTGTTCTATCATGTTTAATTGCTTCCCCATATGCTATAACTCAACCAGATTCTCATCTGGAGAATTGTCCACCATGATCATATACCTAGGCCCCAGATCAGACATTGTTATAAGACCACGTAATCCTCAGTTTTGCTGAGAACTAAATTTCATCCTCAATTTTGATTGCATTCATCACACAAGTATTTTGTCCCGGTATTTTGTCCCATTACAATTCATTCAAGTGTTGTTATAGGTCTTGTAAAGCCAATCATATTTTGGCTCCAAATTTATGGTTGCACAGTCTTACTATAACAATGCGGTTTCCACCCTTAGAAAGGTAAGTAGATCTATCTACCTTCCCTGTCGTATGGATACACTTTGCCTTATAATGAAAATCAAAGTTGTGATGTTTTTCATTTCCAATTATTTGCCCCTCTCCTACTATTCATTACTGTGATTGTGGATCTTAAAAAGAACCTAAAAGTAAAATCTAATAGAAAACCCAAAATTACCCATTAGGAACAGAGCATAATATGCTGATGGTAAACTTGATGAAAGGATGGTAAGGAGATGAGTATTGACAGGGTCTAAGGGATAATAGAATCTGGACCAAAAGGATGTCTTGTGGAAAAGCAGGGTGGATGCAGAATTGCAAGAGAGCTTAGCGTGCCACTAGCGATCTTCAACAAATTTTTTGACAATAATATTAATGAAAAAGGTTCTAGTACAGAGGCTAAAATATTGTTATAGCACCTGAGGGAAATGGTCAAGTATATAATGTTTGATCCTTAAGAATGAAATTTTTTGTTTTTGAAACCGTAACAGTATAACTGATTGTTGTATACATTAAATAGTAAAAATCTAATGCATCATTGTATGTTGATAAATATTAAAGAGTCAAAAAATTAATGATTTAATGAATTTGTATATTTAGAGTTCAGTGCTCCCTGCTCAGCTTTAGGCTATACTATATATTGTTTAAATTGATGTATGTATGCCGTGTTCATTGTATACATTATATAATGAATATTTTTCAACTATTTGCAGTGTTAGTCTGTTAGATACCTTAATATATATAGTTTCTGATCTCTTGTACTGTTCCCTGAAAGGCCCCTCTTCCCCCATAGCGGTTTGAAGATTTCTGGTTTTTTTGTGAGCTTTCTGGGTCATCCATTGCCGCCTAGGGTTTCTGCAAGTTTCAGCTAGGGTTTTGACCCTTCAGATCATGTCGAAAAATTATTTTGATTGCAGATTCCTTCTGGGTTTTCTGAGATCTCAACTGGGTCGGTCTTCAAATTTTCTGGGTACCTCGTTTTCTGTGCCTCAAAATTTGTGCCTCAGTTTGAAGTCGAAATGTTTTTCTGACTGCAGATTCCTGCTGGGTTTTTTGAGATCTCAAATGGGTTGTCATCTGATTTTTCTGGGTGCTTCGTTTTTTGTGCCTCGATTTCTGTGCAGATCTGTTATGGCAGCTAGGGTTCCAAACCCTCTGTTTTTCAGCCGACAATCGATGGCTACCTGTTTCTGGGCTTCTGTAATTTGTAGTGTTGCGTGGGATTCCTTTGGTGGGCTTTTTAAATATTTTTTCCTTATTAAAAAAAAAAAAAATCTGGTTTACGGGTTTTCATAATTTTTTCCCTTATAAAATTCCTGAAGGGTTTATAATTTTCTCCTCAAAAATTACGAGTTTTTCCTGTATACCCTAGTCAGGGTTTTTGTTGTTCAGGAGGGCTCTCTGGTCTTTGGTTTTTACCTTTTTTTCCGAAAAAACAATGCTTTGTAATCTTGGGTTTGGCGATTTTTTCCTCAAAAATCGTGGTTTGTTGCAGTCTGTTTTGGTCACACCTCAAGTTGTTGAGGCGAACATCTGCACAACTAGCTTCTTGCAGTCTGTTCTCGAGCGTCATGCTCCTCTGCAAAAGTCTCGACGGTTTGCCGATTTATCCTCAAAATCGTGGCAGCTGTTCTCGGTGTGTCTCTAGCGATAGGGAGGAACAGCTCTGTTATCCAACGTCAGGTTGGACTTTTTGTGATGACTTTTGGTCAGCAGTTCTGCAGATTCTGGGAGGGTTGGTGGCAAACTCATCTCACGTGGCAGAGTCAGTGGCAGGCTCTTGTCTCTTGTTGCAGAGCATTCTAAAGAAGGGCCAACCTTCTCTATTTTATTTTGGATGGTTTTTGGTCATCAACATTCTGCAGATCCAAGGAGGGTCTCCGTAGCAAAAGAGTGTTCTAAAGAATTTGTGACCAAGCGACCTGCAGATTGTTTTTTGTAGGCTATTTAGTCGATTGACCATTAAGGGAGGGTGTTAGAATATTATATTCTACTTGTATTAATGGTCAATACTACTGTTGCTACAGTAGTTAGTAGGTGAGGTAGCTAGACATTTAATGTCTATAGTAACTTTACCTCCTCTATATATTGTAATCATCTCCTTTGTTAATTCAAGCAATTTCTAGCCCAAAATTGTTTCAAAATTGAGCTAAAAAATTTTAACCTATATAATCCCACAATCAACCAGAAGCTAAAACCAACAATGCTTTATTGGATCGCCTTCAATCCTATATGTTAGAGGTTGTTCTTGTTAAATTTAGGTAAACAGATTAAATGCACAGAAAAATAATTCGAAATCAAACAAAATAACACAGCATATACCCTGGGAAAACCCTCCTCTTGAGGGAGAAAAACCCAACAACAAAGATCTCTCTTATATTTGATGCAACAGTGGCAATTTTACAAAATACAATAAGGTCTATCACAAGACCGATATGTAGATACTTGCAATAAAGAATAACAGATAGCAAGCTCTAGATCACACCTGATAATATTAGAATACAGATCCAATAATGTCTTCAACTCTTGGGCTTTAAACACACTTGACAGAACCAAAAGCTGTAGCTTCGCCTTAGATATATGATTTCGCTTTGATCAGACAATATAAGTTCGCATCTTATGATATTAACGATCTGGTAAATCCGCGATTAGATCACTGATGAGATCGCACTTGAATGAAATCACTGAACTGATGTAAGCGCACTTAGATCTCAGATGAGTTCGCACTGATCTTTGCCCTGTTACATAGTCTGCACCTTGACACAAATTCAAATCGATAGGGATGACAATGATTTGCAGTCTCTTATCCACATATGGTAATCTATTCGCACTTGATGTAAAAATTCGCATTAGAGTCGAGCTTCGCACTTAAGGATGACCGCACTGGGGAGAACTTTTTCATCATTAAATGGATGAATAAACTGTGTGTATGTATAGGAGCCAAAATCTTTCATGTCGGCCTCTTACAAAATTTCATATCTTCTTAGTGAAGTCGGCCTAGAAGGATATTAAATGTCTTCTATGAAATTCGAATTCTTTCATGTCGGCCAAAGCATAAAACAATAAAAGTAAATTGAATAGCCAACGGCTATTATTCAATTTAAGACTTCCACGGAAGAAGTGAGCTGGAAGGAGCTACCGAAGCTGCTATAACATTAACACTCCCTCTCAGCTAGGGAGAGAACTTCCAGCTGTAAGAAGAAAAACAAATCATCTCCATATGAAGCTCATCTGCCACCGTTGCCTGCAATCAAATATAAAGAGAGATATATATCACCTCAATGTGATATCAACCATCACATGGTTAAGTACTAGTGTTCATCACTTGCGTGATGGTGTCACCTCAATGTGACTTTCACCATGGCTCTCCCAGAGGGTGAAACACAAGTACAAAAAGATCATCACGGACTCTCTCACGTGATGTTGTCATGGAGTCACACACATGACATCCACCATGACTCAGCTCAGAGGTGGAAGCGAGGGGCTTTCACCATAAAGTTCTTCGATCGGAAGAAAGTGCAATAGTAAAGAAATTTACAAGTGTTCATCACTGCGTGATGTTGTCACCTCAATGGCGGAAACATAAACTCTCAGTGAAACACAAATTACAACATATGTCGTAAGTCGGCTCACATGACATCCACCATGACTCTCTCGGAGGGTGGAACCAAGGGCTTTCACCTCGAACTTCTCTCCTGGAGAACTCATTAAGCAAGGCTCGCGATCTTGAGACTTCGTGCACGATCAAGGCTGGATTCTCCACCATTACCAAAGTGTTGATGTGTTTTAAATTTGACCGCTTGCATAGCGAGAATAAAGTTAACCAGCGGCTTCCTATTCTCTCTTGAATTGAAAGTATTCCGCGTACTAAAGATTGCAAGAAGAAGTTCACGTCGCGTTCAACTCCAAGGTTCTTTAATCGCGAATAGGCTCGGTTGTCAGTGTGACGTTTTATTTGGTATTTTCAGGGGACTTCACCAGGAATTGTTCGGCGGTGGAGAGAATTCAAATGTGAAGATTTATCTATGAAGTCGCCGGGTTTCCTATTCTAACTAGAAGAATCTTGAATTGAAGAAAGTGTAGGGCCTAAGAAGCTTATGTTCTATTCTAAATGCAGGATATGTGGAGCTTCACTTCAATAGACTTCAACCGGATTTCACCTAGCCTCCGTCGGACGGCCTCAGTAAAATCGGTGCAATCTTCAAGGGAAATAGCAAAAGATGTTCAAATTATGACTTAACATGCATACACCATCACAACGACGCATATAAGCACATAAATCACAACTGAAGTTAAACTCAAGGTAATGTTCAGTTGACCACACAAGGCGAACTTATCATCAACAAGCCGCTAGTGGTATGGAATAAAGCGAAGCTATCTTAGTAAAACACCACACACCAAAGTAAGCTACTTGCATGAATTTAAGCTACTTGGATACGAAAGGAAGAAGAAGCCTTGCTAGCATTTCATGACAAGACGAATTCCATCATCAATGAAAAGATCTATTATCATAAAATGTGTTACACAACAATCTCCTCAAAAGGTTCAAGGAAAACTTCTCAAATTATGCAAATGTCTGCACTATCAATCTATGCTAAACTGCTTCCAACTTGTCTCTATTCTAGCTTCTACTCTAATTCCTGCATCTACTATCTCTTGAATTACAAATGAGGGGGACTCCCCTTTATATAGCTAATGGAATCCCAAAAGAGCGTGAAGGTTACGCAATCAATAAATTGGTAAAAATGGGTACCACCTCAATGGCCTAAAATAATATTGCCCTAAAACTGCATACAAAGGAGGGTAATAAATGTGCCATAATGTCCACCATCATCCTTCTAGAAGATTCCATTTGTAGACGCGTTCACACTGTTCTCGATCTTCTTTCTTGGCGTTGTTCTTTGATTTCTTCCACTTGAGGGTTTTCATCTTCGTCACTTCGAGTTATACTAAGTTTTAACACTTAGCCATTTTCTTGCAAATTTTCCTCCTTCGAGATTGAAACTTGTAACTTTATCGTGCTTCCACTTCCAGACATCGTGCTCAGGCTTCAACATTCCTCCTGCAAAACAAGCAAGGAGAAAAGCATTAGAACACTTCATAATATAAAGTCACCTTACTTACCTGATCTTCACGCTCCAACTTTCAAGCGCTCATCGCCAACTTTGTGTTCAAGTTCATGCCTTAGACAAATTTCATCATCCTCGAGGACGCATCATCTTCAACTGCATCTTCAAGAAACTCATTTCACCTGCTGGAGCTCTGGCAACTTTGATTTTGTTCATCTCTGGCTCAAGAAAACTATCCTCACGAAGGATTGAAGCAAATTCACCTAGGCAGTTTCTTTCAAATTCATCGTCTGGAGGATTTCACCTTGAAAATACATTTCCTTCACACTTGCCTTAGAAAATTTTCAAATTTCCCTTAGGAAATTCATCAACCTGGCGCCAATCACAAATATCCATCCTGAAGGCCGTAGCAAAGCATGGAAGGCTTTAAAATCAACTCCTCATCAACAATCTTCGATACCCAGAAGAAAATTTTCTCCAGAACGCGTCGAATTCATGGGTGCACAACGAACGGGTTCATTTTATTTCTCTGAATTTTGAACCTTAGAAAATTATTCTTTCAACAATTTTGTCCTCGTTCTTCGATCCCCTCTGAGAATTTTGCTCTGACTTGGAAAATTTGTATCAATTCTGTGCAGCTGGCAATCACTGACTTCATCTCTGGCAACTCTGCTCGTGCTTCAAGAAAATCCCATCACCTCCCCAGACTTAGGCATTTTTCTAAGGGAGAACATTTTGTGCCTTAGAAAATTTTTTTGAATCACTTCGAAAATCTTGCCTTAGAAAATTTTATATCCAACTTGATCAATTTTGCCTGTGAAAATATCAACCTCACTTAGAAATTTTTTATAGAGGCGCCTGGCACATTTTAACCTCCAACATCTTCACATTTGAAAAAATATTCATTTGAAAACTCAACGCCTTAGAAATATTTCATCACGTATCTTATACTTTATTTCATACTTAAGGCGCATATTTAGCATTTTACTTCCACCACCTTCAAATATTATCCAACACACACCACGCCTTGGAAAATTTTCATACCATCTTATAACTCCCATCTCTTGGCGCATATCACATTTGGGAAATTCCAACGCCTTCAAAATATTTAAAAAAAAATCATCTTAGGTGCCTTACATACTTGGAGAAAATCACGCCTAGCAAAATTTACCTAAGGCCCACCACCTTGGGCGCATTCTACACATGATGGAGGATAACGTCCAAGCTTTCACCTTGAATTCACCACGCCTTGGGATATTTTCAACACTTCTCACCTCATTTACCAGCTCCATTCACCTTTTACACCTCAATGTGGGCGCATTTAGACATGCAAGAGGGATGACCTTTCAACTTCACTTTTTTTGTCTTCACTTGAGCTCATTTGGGCGCATTTCAGCCATGTAGGAGGATGAAAACATTTTGACTTGTTGACTTTTTCTCTCCTTTTGGGCGCATTTTCCTGTATGTGAAGGATAAACTTGGGCGCATTTTGATGCATGAAGAGGATGAGAAACTTTGACCTCGTTGACTCCCTCCTTGCTTGGGCGCATTTTGCCTATGGAGGAGGACGAGTTTGTACTTAGAATTTTTTTTTTTTTTTTGCCTCTTACTAGCATGTGGGCGCATTTTGGCCTTGGGGAAGGATGAAAAGCTTTGACTTGGTTGACTTTTCTTGCCTTGGGCGCATTTGGAGGGGTGAGGCGGATTTCTTTCATGCCTTAGAAATTTTTTCAACTTTTTCCTCTCCCAAGTTGGGCGCATTTTGCCCCTGCTGCAGGATGAACACCATTGACTTTCTTTGACTTCTTGTGCCTTGGGCGCATTTTGCCCTGTGTGAAGGATGAACACCATTTTCAAAAATTTTCATGCCTCTAGCTGAGATGGGCGCATTTTCCTATGCCTGCTGGACGAGACTCCAGACTTAGACGAATTTTTTTTATCATCGTCGCCAGCTTACGTGCCCTGCTATTTATAGTAAGTTCTCTGAATTTGCGCCTCTGAAGCTCGGATCAACTTGAAATTTTAAACGCTTCTTCTAGCTATCAATAAATTCCGGTAGCCACTTTTGATCCACCATGCCATTTATAGCTGCGAGGTGGCTTACTATAAATAGTAAGCCCTTGTTTCTGATAGCTCCCAAGCTCCGATCGAGTTGAAATTTGAATGAGGCGCTCCTCACCATGTGACCTGCTGGCTGACACTGACGCATGCAGCTGACCTGCTATTTTTAGCACGTTTCTAATTTGACTTACTATAAATGGTTAAGTTAACTTTCCGGGTTGACTCGAAAATTTCACCGGATGCTTTGAAGGGTATTTGTCAGCGATGGTTTATCGGTTTTCAAAGATTTTTGACTTTTGATGGCTATTTTTAGGCTCGAAATTTTGAAACCGTAATTTGCATTGTATCAAAAGATCTCCGTTTGCTCTACGTTTACGCGGCCTTTGCGATATTTCATTAGTCACGAGCTGGCGGGAAGCGGTATTACACACAACACTAAAATAGCCAAAGTTCCTTCTTGGTGAGAATCTCAGTTTGCATGTCGCACCATCGCTAAAGCTCGAAAAACCATCGGAATCACCGGAGCATGCAAAAGAAGCCGCGACATGCAAACCTAAAAACTTCTTCGGAAGGAATTTTGAATCGAAAATTGCGGTTATCACCGACTTGCATGTTACATCGTCAGCGAAGGTCTCCGAAAAACCGGAAGGAATATCGGACAATGCAAAATGCATACGGACCCGCGAAGAATTATTCATGCGAGAAAGCGTTTCAAAATAAAGTAAGTTGTCCAATTTTGCTCAAATTTGGCATGCAAGCAGTCTGATATACTCTGAATGTCGTGTGATGATCGGAATCTCGAAAATGCTGACAAATTGCCCAGGATTGCAGACTTACTAAAAATAGTAAGTATCTCGGAATCTGATGAAATTTGGCTGAAAGCCTGCTGGATGTCCACTGACAACATTGCTAAGTTCAATTTACTGGCCCTACTTGACCTTGACTTGACCAAAAATGATGAAACCCTAATTTTAGAATTGGCCAATATTTTCACGTTTAAGCTCAATGACGACACAACCCCCGGAAAGACAGACACCAGAAAAGAGACAGAGCAAGAGAGCGAAGAAAAACCCAAGCCAAAATTAGGGGGTCCCCATTTGCAATGGGGCGATGTGTGAAAAAACGTCACAACATTAGCCCCAACCCGAATAAATGTTCCTGAACATTTCAAAGACAAAGTCCATTCCATACTCAGAACCTTTGGACAATTCTTTCAAATCCTATCAATTGACTGGGGGACATACTTAAAAGGGAAGAGGAATCCTAAATTGGATCAAGGCACCTCATCTTTTGATTACAAGTGTGTGCGTATGCGTTCATTCCAGCTCAAAAGACCATTGAAGTTCCTAGAATCCGTCGTAGCAAGTTATATAAGTATCTTTCTTCAAAAGCATCCTGGACATTGCCTCGCTGCCAGTCAGGCGTCCATAGCCCCAACGAGGTTATCGCTACAATTCTCACGAATATTGCTCCACTGCCGGCCGGGCGTCCATAGCCCCGGTGGAGTTACTCGTATGTTCCCAACCAATATTTCACAATATTCTCTTTCATTTTTCATTTTCTTTCTCTCTTGTTTTTTTTTCAGATATTCCTTTTAAGCACATTTTCTTTTCCTTTTGATTTTCCGTCAATTCCTCAATTGGCTGGCAGGCAATGAAGCCTCCAATGGGTTTGAGAATTGTAGTGGCGCTGAAGCAAGACGTAAGATTTTCACTTGCCAAAACCTTTCCCAAGAAACCTCAATGACTTAGAGCAATTAACTATGTGAGTAAAATATAGTAATCGTGAGACTTGGTGTCAAGACACAATGGATGATTCCCTTCCGAGTCAAGTACAAAACCTAACCAAATGATAAGACTTGAAAGAACAACCTCGGATTCTAAAGCACTTCCTGAATAATTATCTAAGAAATGGACCAACATTGTGTTGGGCCCTGGCGAACACAACACCCCCCTTACAAATGGGATCCCCTTTTATTGAAAGCAACAACTAAGCAACAACTAAACTAAGGAAAGTAAAGCAGACCAAGCTAAGCAAAAACAAAAAGGAAAACCTACTCTAATAGGACAACATTTCGAACGGACAAGACTCAAAGGACAAAAATATATACAACTCCTAACATGATTCCTCAGGATGTTCAGTAACAGCAAAGCAGTAGTAATAGTGCGAAGCTTTGCGAACTTATCCTTAAACTCGGAGAAATATTCTTCCACAATACAAATCTCAAACTCAAGCAAAACTTCAGGAAAGATTAGTAATTGTGGCAACTCATCTGGACCATGATCAATCCATAAATAAGTTTTCTTTCCAAAATCTCCATAATCAAAATGATATTCTTTGTAGTCAACAGTGGGGAAAGATACAACCTGGTGGTCTTCATTTGATGGCATGAATTCTTGCCTGTCATCCATTGCTTCATCAGGAGGCCGAAGTTGATGGTGAACCATACCTCTCGCATCTAAAAGGTGGAGATGATCCAGACTGGGAGGAATGGGGCGGGAAATCAATTCAAAAGAGCACTTGGAAACTTGGGTTACCTCATGCGCTGGCTCCTTTTGGATCTCTAGCAATGGATCAAGCCCCAACCCGAATTGCTTTTCATTTTCCATCTCTTTATCAAGCAGTATTTCATTTGTTTCAATTTCATCAAGCAACTCCTCCATGATTGTGAATAATGGACCAAGTGTTGATGCAAAACGCATTTCATATTTTGCCTCCATCTTGGTAGCCCATTGATCGTCAAACACATCATCTTGCCTTAAGCTGCTTGTCATTTGTTCCATCTTGTCCATGCATGATTGAACCTTTTCATCAAGGAGCATCCCTTCTTGAAGTGTATTAGAATCACTTCCCTCTTCACGTTCTCCTCCTCGAGAGAATGGACATTGAAAATTTCTCACACCATCTATACTTTGAGCTGAGCCCACTCCTGGCACTTGATGGTCTCCAATAGCTTGCAATCTTGTACATTCACTCTCTTCCATGTGCTGACAGTTGCCTTGGGTGATTCCTCTTGCTTGGATATATCTCACGGCTTCTTTGATCTTTGCTCCAATTGCTTCTTGTTCTAGCGGGATGTAGGAACAATCTTCATCTGCTTGTTCCCTAAGCTCAATCACATCATCCTGTTGTGACTCATTCTCCTTGTTGTTGGGTGATGTCGAAGTACATTCTTCATTTGGTGCTAAAAATGTTGGTGTGGCATATTCAATCCATCTTTTGTCTTTGAATAATCCATATGGTAGCACTGGTAATCCGAGGCGACTTCTGGCGAAGTTGATGGCTAGTTCACATGTTGTGCAAGTGAACTCTAGATGAGGCGCATTGTGAATTCGACACCAACGAGGGAGCAAAACACCTCTCAAGGGATCATTGCCAAGTTCCATCTGACCTTGGATCCTAAGTATGAATCTTGCGAAGGCTTCATTCACCACTTCTCGACGGCTATAATCATCAGGTTCTACATCCAATACTCCTGGCTTGGGAACATCCCAAAAGAAATTTTTTTCTTGGAGGACAAGCTCTATCCTTGAGAGGAATGTCAAGCAACTGATTTCTTCGTGTTGGGAGGTCTCATGGATTTGACACCGTCCTGGCAAAGCAAACTTAGACAGATTCTCGGGCCACAGCTGTGCATTCAGTCTTTCATGAATTTGAGCAATGTCTGTAAGACTGTCTGGAGAGCAAGAAAAGTGCCCATCCTTCGAGAAACCTCTTTTTTGATTTTCCATTTTTTGATTTTTTTGAATTTTTCAACTTTTCACTTTTTTTGGATTTTTTGACATAAGAGAGATCTAACATATCTTTGATTTGGCAATTCAAAGCTCATACTGGTTCCTTCCATCCTCTGGAACAATTCGAAGCTCGCCCTCCTTCTAGCGCCAATTCTGTTGACGTGGTTTTTGAGACCGCACCAACACAGAACAAAGTCGCCCAACGGACGCTCTATTCTCTCTTGATCAAAGTATTCCGCACGCTAAGATTGCCAGAAAGTTCGTGCGTTCAACTCCAAGGTTCCTTTAGTGCGAATAAGCTCAGTTTGGCTTGATGTGATATTGCTGGTATGTCAAGGGGACTTACGTAGTTGTTCAGACTTCTCATAGTTAGCAGTTGATATGTAATTTGAAGGGGATTCTTACGTGTATGATTTGGCAATGTGTATTCTTTTCTAAAACTAACAAGAAGTATGCGGAAAGTAAAAGGGAAAGGGCCTAAGAAATTTGTACTCTATTCTAAATGCAGGGTATATGGGGCTTCGTTTCAATAGACTTCAACCAGATTTCGCCTAGCCTCCGTCGGACAGCCTCAGCAAAATCGGTGCAATCTTCAAAGGGGATAACGAAAGGTATTCAAGTTACAGTCTAACATACGTACACCATCAGAACAACACATATAAGTATGTAAGCCATAACCGAAGTCAAGCACAAGATAATGTCCAGTTGACCACGCAAGGCAGACTTATCATCAACAAGCCGCTAGTGGTATGGAATAAAATGAAGCTATCTCAATGAAACACCACACACCAAAGTAAGCTACTTGCATGAATTTAATCTACTTGGATACGAAAGGAAGAAGAAACCTTGCTAGCATTTCATGACAAGACAAATTCCATCATCAATGAAAAGATCTATTATCACAAAATGTGTTACACAACAGTCTCTTCAAAAGTTTTCAAAGGGAAAACTTTCTTTCTTCTCCAAATTATGCAAAATGCTCTACACTATCTAGCTCTACTCAACAATCTCTAGCTCTGATCTATCTTCTAATATTCTGATTTCTAATCTCTAATTCTAATCTGATGCCTTACAAATGAGGGGGACTTCCCCTTTTATAGCTAGCCAAGTCCCAAAGGACGGCTAGGGTTACAATCAATAGAGTGGCCAGAATCGTGCCACCTCAGCCCTAACCCTAAAAACTGCCAGAATAGGGAGTGGTACATTAAATGAATCAAAGATTCCCACTCACTCCCAAAATAGCAAATGCAATAAATGCTCCACATTCAGTCTTCTAGAAGCTCCTCGTCCAGTAGTGTGTTCCCATTTGCCTTCTCTCTGATTGCTAACTCGACAAATCTGCTAAGTACGGCCTCAACCTCCTGAGCTGAAATCGGTGGAACACAATCCAACTGAAACTCTAACACCGTGACTGAATGCTCGTGCCTTGTACAAGATTTTCTCCAAGCAGCTAATGAGTCCTGCGTGTTCTGGATCAAAGTGGAGAATGTAGCAGTATTCTCAAAGTCATCTGTGTATAGAGGTCTTAACATCGCAGGAAGAAGGGACGGCGAAGCCCTCGGAATTATCAAAACTTATTTCATCGGGAGTTGACCTCCCTGTAAAATATGGCCTCAGTGCAGACTCCATCTATGATTATTGGCCATAGCCTTATGTACCTACTGTTTGAATCCTTTTGTCTTTGCATCCGAAGAAGCCGCCCGAAGTGATGGCCAGAAGAATACCACTTAGGAAATCATATCGTCATTAAGCTGAATGACACCTCCATCAATCGGCAAGCGCAATGGCACATGCCTCAATACCTCAAGGCTTATTTGGATCACCTTACTCTGATAGATAGAGGCATCGCCCAAGCCTGATCCACCGCATCCATCCGTGCCAAAATAGAAGAGGCCTGCTGAAAAGCAAAAGATAAGTCCTCCATGAATTTCTCTGTTTCCGTACGAACTCCTGTGACCCATTTGTCTGCCTCCTGTGCCATCCTCCCCAATTCTATCAATCCGCTGATCGACTCTCTAGGAATATCCGCTGGAGGCTCTATCACTGGTACATCCTGCCCTCGAGAACGAGACAACTGCTGAACATATCCAACTACCGCCTTGTGTTCTCGTTTCAACTTCTTGTACTTTCCTTCTTTCTTGAATAATCTATCCTTGAGGGCAAGGAAGGAGTTATCGCACTCCTCAACAATCTGTGCACCAGTAGGGCGTCCCAAGTCAAGAGTGGTGACCACATAGTTTTCAGGAGCTGCTTCATTCCGGTCACACTCGACTCGTGGGACAGCAACGTGAAGAGTACGAGAGCCATCCTCATCGGTGGAGATCTTCGAAAACTTTCTTGCCTTCTTCTTCGGTGGAGGAGCACTGATCCGGTTCAAAAATTCTTCCATCTCAATTGCTGGATCAATCTCCTCACTCGGGCTTCTTCTCATTCTATCCTTAAGCCAATCGGGCACCTCATATGTAGTATATCAAAGGGCGGCTGCTCCACGGTACTTCGACTTCTCTAACGTTCCACTTCTTCCTCGTGCAGCGGCGGCTCATGGATCCTCAAGTGGTGAGTGTCACGACACTATATCATCGCCATCGTTCATGGCGCCTCCTATCACCTTGCTGGGCCCGAAGTCGATGAATCCCCTCATCATCCTGCTGATCTTGCTGATCAACCCTAACAGGTACAGTGGCACTCTGGCCAATTGACTCCCTCCGTGGAGGCTGAATATCATTCTGTATCTCCGGTACCTGATTCAATGTAACCCTCTGATCAGCAAATAAAGACACCTCTACGGCAATAGCGGAGCGATGTCTCCAAAGATGCGCCAATAGCTCGTGGAGGTGCAGGCTGAACTATTTCTTTCTTCGGGACTCTGGTCCTCTTGTGATCTGTTTCTTTCTTCCTGTGGTGGGCGGCCTGTGATCTCCCATCAAGTTGTAAGTCAAAGCAATTGACCTACTTTTCAATCTGTTCACCTTTCTATCAACCCATGCCCTGGTGAATGTCATAACCGGGATGGAAAGAGTATCAAGGTCGGCAACCTCGGGCTCTGACCAATCAATAGGCGGAAGTGGAGTGTCCCGAACAGCTGCATAGTCTGGATGAACAACATCCATGTCCTCATTAACCTGGTCCGGAACCGGAACTACCTCACACTCCCTGATCAGAGTAATCGGCAACCTAGAGAACATCCTCTTTCTCACTTCAATCTCATCAATTGCATCAGCCCAATAATCCTCAATGGTGGCCTTGTGTTTGAATTCCTCTGACAACACCCAGTTGATGTTATAGTGCGGGTCATAGTGTTGTCTACTAGTGTGATATGAGAAATGATAAAATTGAAGCTCACTTTCAGCTTCTCTACATGCCTGTATCGAAGGACAAACCTCGTCCGAGTTGCCCATCACAACTGGAAACTCTATCCCTCCTTTCTTCTTTTTCTTCTGGATTTTGTCAAAGGCTAGCAACTGTCTAGCTATCTCTAGCATGATTATTTTGTCTGTTGGGTACTTAGGCAGCCTATAAGGGTATGAAGAAAATCCTTGCAGCCTAATGTATGAAAATCTTGGAAACTGTATAAACCAGCACCCATACCTTTCAATCAGCTCCTGGGCATTTCTAGAGATTCTGCACTGTAACCTCTCCTGAAGCAGCCTCGTGATGTACATGGTGAATGAATCGTTGACACGCTTGTAATGGGTTGTGCTCGAAAGGTGCAACTGTGTACACGCCTCATGAATTTTGAATTGGTGAGAGCCACAACCGATGGGTTCCTTGTAAGAAATCCCTCTGTACCTCGTCATCCGTGCCAACATATAAATTAGATAGGAACTCATGTAAAATGTCTTTGTCCTCCGCAAGCTCAGGAGCTGCTCATGTATATTGTCGCTGATCATCTCAGCCCAATTGACATAATCCTTGCCCTCCAACACCCGGTTGATGTAATAAAACATCCATGGCTCAAAAATGTAAGACTGTGGGCATCCACCAACCCTGCTCAGCAACATGATGAGATCACAATATTCCTGCTTCAAGTCCTCTGCTATGATCTGCTTCGGCAACTTCGTACGAGACGGCCTCGGAGTGCTCATCCAGTGAGGGTTAATTGTGTCCATGCATCGTTCAAAGCATACATCAGCTCGCTTTCGCTCTGCGGATTTGTAAAATCATGTTCACGTGCCTTGCAGGGATCCAGAAAGCACTTCACCAATGGCGCCGGTGAGATTAGCGGCACTTGTATCTGGTGACGCATGTCGGCCGGTGTTCGCTAAGTAACGGTTGGCGCCTCCATCATCGGCTCGAACAACTGTATAGGCTGGCGGAAACCGGTATATAATCCCTCCAGTTGATGTTGTCGCGGAAGTGGCCGAAAGCCAACTTCCAATTCGAGCGGCACATTCTTGAGGGGGCCTCAAGTTAGTAGCGAAGACCCGGGTTAGATGTCTGTCAACTTGCCGACTTTGAAATAGACTTTGATTAGGCATGAGCGTTTTGCTCGGCTTCTTGATGCGTGAAAGCTTGTCTTGAGGGCACCATTGTCCTTCAGGTTGTCCCTGCATGACCATCTGACTTCTTCTCTTGAATATATTCGAATTCTGACACTCAGAACGGATTTCTAAGTGAACTTTGATGACTCTACTTCTCAATCAGCAAATTGAATGACTTTGTATCAACAATCAACAATCTTAATTTCTACGTCTTTCACTTCAAACCAGCAATCGGCACATAACAAACTTCTTAACTTTGCACTTTAAACCATCAATCTCACACTAGCAAGTTCGTACTTTTAAAGTTCTCAATGTTTCAACCAATACAAGGCGTCCTTTCAAATCTACTCCAGCAACTTCAACTAAGCAAATTTCAAACTTCAATGCCAGCAAGGCCGTACTTTTCAATCTTTCAGCAATGGCGTACCTTTTTAAGCTTCTTCTCAAAATACTTCTTCAATCAGCAATGGCGCACCACCCTCAAGCCTCTAGCAACCTCAGCAAGGACGTCCCTCAAATGGCAACTCTCAAGCCTCAAGACGTCTTCTTCAACAAGTTCAACCTCTCAGCAAAATTTGAACTCCCTCAAACCTCAGCAACTTACTTCGATGCTTCAATCTCAGAGCAAGTGCGCTTTCTCCAGCTGTGAAAATGAGTGAAAAGCCTCTCCATTTTATAGCTAAAATTCAAATTCTAGAAGACGTTAATTTTAGCCAGTGCCATTAAACTCCACTACTCCACTTCAACAATTCGAAATTTCCCTCTCTACTTCTTCTGACACTTGTCTCCAGTCGTCGGGAATATTATTCTTCTAGAAACTTGACTTTGACTGGCGTTTTGAATTCCTCTTCGAAAAAATTTAATTTAACTTCATCATATTTTACTCACCAGCTGGAGCTCCGTCACTTGAATTCGAATTCTTAACTTCATCATCAGCTCTGGAAAATTTATCTTCGAAGAATTTAATCAAAATCATCTAGGCAATTCCCTTTAGATTCATCGTTCGAAGAAAATTCACTCTGGAAACTCATTTTATTTAAATTTGCCTTAGAAAATTTAAAATTCTCCCTTAGGAAAATCCACAATTCGGGCACTGATTAAATTCTTCACTGAAAAAGTGTCGGCGAAGCTCAGAAGACTTGGAAATCCATTCATCATCGCAAATGTTCAGTACCCAGAAGCAAATTTTCTTCAGAACGCCTCGAATCCATGGGTACCCAACGAACGGGTTCATTTAAATTTTCGAATTTTGAACCTTAGAAAAATATTATTTCCATCATTTTAAACTCGTTCTTCGCCTGTGATCACTTTGTGTAGCTCTGACCTCTCGAAAAAATTTGAAGAACTTGAATTATAATTGTTTCTGACTCCATCACTGAGAAGAGTTGCTCGTGCTCTGGAAAATTCATCAACTTGGAGCTCTAGGCGTATTTTCTAAGAAGAAAATAATTTTCCTTAGAAAATATTTTAAAATCTTCTTGCACTTTTGAAATCTTGCCTTAGAAAATATTTTGTTGATCGCCAGTGGAGAGGAACTTTCACTTAGAAAATTTTTATTTGTTCCGGCATGCCTTGCACATTTCATCTTCACTCCACACTACACACTTGGAAAATATTCATTAAAAGCCCAACGCCTAGGCAAATTTTAAACACTTAGAAAATATTTTATTTCTACCCAAGGCGCCTAGCACTTGCCATTTCATCCTTAACGCCTTCAAATATCTTTGAAAAAATTTCCAACACCTTATAACTCCCTTACTCTAGGCGCACACTTTACATAGCATTTTATTCTCCACACTTCCAAATATTTTCCAACGCCTAGCATTTCATCCTCAACGCCTAGCAAGATTTCACTAAGGCCCACCACCTTGGGCGCATTCTAAGTGTGGAGGAGGATAACGTCCACCTTTTACCTTGAGTTTACCACGCCTAGGTAACATTTTCACCTTGTTTACCATTCGCATTTACCACTTACACTTCAAACATGGGCGCATTTCCTTGAGAGAGAAGGATGGGCGCATTTCAATGAGGGAGAAGGATGAAACTAGCTTCCACGCCTTGTGACCCTCCAACTTCCAACTTTTGTCTTGACTTGCATGAACTTGGGCGCATTTTAGCCATGAAGGAGGACGGAAAATATTGACCACGCTTTGACTCCTTGTAAGTTGGGCGCATTCTGATGAGAGAGAAGGATGGGCGCATTTCAATGAGAGAGAAGGATGGGCGCATTTCAATGAGAGAGAAGGATGGGCGCATTTCAATGAGGGAGAAGGATTTTTCATACTTAGAATTTTTTCTTCAACTTTTCCCTCTTCCTCCTTGGGCGCATTTGGACCCCTGAGCAGGACAAAAACTTTTGACTTTTGTTGACCTTCTTATCTTGGGCGCATTTTGCCCTGTGTGGTGGATGAACTTGCATCTTGAAATTTTTATGCCTCTTCATCAATATGGGCGCATTTTGGTATGCCTGCTGGACGAGACTCCAGACTTAGACAAAATTTTCATCATCCTCGCCAGCCTACGTGCCCTGCTATTTATAGTAAGTCCTTTGAATTTGGACTTCTGGAGCTCGGAATGGCCTGAAATTTTAAACACAGCTTCTTCATAACCTTTTCAACCTGTCGACACTGCAACTTTTAGTCACCACACTGTTATAGCTGTTTAATTGGCTTACTAAAATAGTAAAGCTCTTGATTCGATGGCTCCCAAGCTCCGTCGAGGAGTTGAAGAGTCGGATGAAGGCGATCCT
>VDFB02077367.1:0-12892 GCA_007258455.2 Sequoia sempervirens
TTGTTCATCTTCATCTCTTTCATTTACTCTCCTCATCTCTAAGACTTCATATAGCCCTTTAGGTAACTCTGACATTATTTCTATGAGAGTCATATTGAAAATATTCAAATATTTTATTGTGGCTTCTTTAAGAGTTCTCTGACCAACACTATCAAAGGTGTCATACCATTCAAAAAGTGGTTTGAGATTACCATCCTTAATTAAAGCTTTTTCCACTTCCTCTATAGTCATACTCGATCTATCATTTTTCACCTTTTTCTTTGCTTTATCTTCACCAAAGGGCTTGTCCTTAGAGACTTTTGATGCCTTTGTGCCCTTATGTTGATTTCCCTTACTTCATCAGATTCAGTTTCTTCATCATCTTCAACAGCAACATAGACTCTTGTGCTTTTATCCTTCTTCGTCTTTCCTTCTCTTCTAAATGTCTTGACTTGAGCTTTTACTAGGCTTGATTTATTTGTAGAATCAGATGAGGGTGCAAAGCTCCTTGTAGATCTAATTCTAGCAAATGATGTTGTTGGACTATTTGACCTAGTTCTAGTAGGCTCCCCTTGTTCAACTTGTTCTCTTTTCTTCCTAGCTTCCCTCACTACTTCAACTGATATGCCAATGCTTTCTACAAAAGCTTTAACATCCTTTCTCACCTTCTAGACTATCATAGGCTTCTTTAGTTGTTCATGCACTTGCATATTCTTCTCTTCAAAGGTACCAAACCTTTCTTTTGTCCGATCCCGAGGATTACTTAACAAGTGTTGGGCATACAACTCCAAAATGTGTTCTTCAACCTCATATCCCATAGGCATCATCCAAACTATTCTTCCACAATAGATTTAGGAATCCTTTCCCTAGCTTGCATTTCATTCTGAAAGCTTTTGAAGTAACCCTAGATAGCAGTTTTCCTTGCTTTGCTATCACCAATTCTATATAAGATTTCTTTGATTTGAACAGCTACCAATCTTTCACCTTCCCATTGTACTTTACCAACAACCAAAACTTGATTCATGAAGTAGAAGAATAGACATAGCAACATATTTCCATACTTGAAAAATTTCTTCTTGTCCTTTATTTTACCAATATTTTCAATTAGTTGGCTCCAGAGTAACTCACATAAGTCATATTCTACATTTTCCTTGACCATTTGATAAGCTACGTAAATTGATGTACCAAATAAAGAGTTATCCTGACTGGAGTGATAGATTTTATATCCAATAACCATAGAAGAAAATATTAAATCCAATTAAATGATGCCATTAATTTTCATGGCTCTTTTGTCAAAAATGGAATCAGTTGCCTTACTGATTGTTTGGTTCTTCACAGCTTTCAATGTGGGCAACCCACCAGATGAATTCAAACTAGTAACAATGCTTATAGCTTCCCTTGTGATCTTGAAGGGCTGTTTTAACCACATGATCTCAGCATGCACTCGACTTAGTATGTATCGAACCCATTCATTTTTGTCGAACATAGGAAACTTGACAATTTCTATGAACTTCTTCTCATCCAAAGTCTTAAATTCAAGCCTTACACAGAGATCTTCTCCCACAATGTGATTTGTGTGTAGATTTAACAACTAGGAGCTTCCTAATTGCTCAACATTCACATGAATATATGCCCTAGTATCTTCAATGTACAAAACACCATACAAAAAAGAAGGAAATGCACCTAATGGTTCTATCTCAATGGATTTGAACAGGTTCCATTTGAATTTCCAGTGGGGTCTATCCTTAATATCAACAACCAATGGAGCAACCATTTCTAGAAATTTCAAGTTCACAAGTTTTGTAGATAAGTACCTTTCACTAGATTAGGGTTTGATCGTCAAATTGCCTTTAGACTTGTATCTCACTAAAATCCGCTACAGTGCTCTCCAAACTTCTTGAAATGCAATGTGCCAAATGAGGAATAGAAGTGGCCTTTTATCATTCACACACCTAACTTTTATCAAAATAAATGCTTTTTCCCTAGGTCTTCTGGATACCCTATTTTCATAGTATGTGAAAGAAAATTCTTCTATGGACCTTCAATTTTGCATAAATTTCTCCCACAAGTGTTTCCAAAACATCTATAGATAACTAATACAATCACTGCAATTTTCCACATTCTTGTACCAACAACCGAAAGGGGGTTAAAAGATTTTCTTTAGAGCCCCCCCTAGGCTAGAGGCCTTAAACTAATTCCTCAAGGGAATTTCTGGGACTAGATTCTGAGTGCGGGTTCATTTCTCCATCAGAAAGCTCTTCTTCACCCATGTCTGCTTTGTTTTGATTCATGATCTCTCATCAAAGTAAGGGTATGTCCAAGATCATGATGGGCGAAAAGTGGCAATATATGATGGGTATATATAAGGGTATGGATAACAACTTTTCTTTTTACCCAAAATTGATGAAACAAAAGGGTTTTTAAGTAGATTCGGCACCCGCATTATGCTTTTATTTTTTGAATTCAATAAATAATTATTATTTATTTTCTATTTGATTACCATAAAGTCCTAATTGATAGGTTGGTGAAAAACATTTATAGCTTTCAAAGCGATATTTGAATATGAAACATCGTCACATTTATGCTTCACATACTATAGGATTAAAAAAGGAAATTGAATTTCAGGAAGTTTTGATCAAGTTAAGGTGGTTAGACATACAAGTTTTTTATATTTTTTAAAATTTGTAATAAAAAAATCATAATTACTTATTTACTTGGAAAAAAATTACAAAAAATTATGCATCACATTGGGACATAGGTCCTCTACCTATATCTAAAATCTTATAAGAAAATATTATCATTTTATTGCGGTTAGGGTGGTCTGACATACACCTACTTCTTATTTTTTCCCTTAAATTTAAGTACTACTGCATTAAAATTTTAAATCTTCACCAAATAGATTTTTTTTTTTTAAATAAACTTAGTAGTTTAGAAACTACATTCAATTTTCTATAGATTCTATTCTTACACATTTTTGAAATAATATAGATAACTTATTCAAAATTTTACATCAAGTTGTCTAACTCTGATTTTTCTGATTTTTTTGCCACTTAAGGGCCTATTCTTTCCATGATGATCCTGCACATGCCCATAACTCTTCATTTTCCCTTATCATCCTTCTACATATTTTTCTCTTTGTTTACCAAACCATTCCTACTTCTATAGAATCTTGCAATGTGATTGGAGTTGTTACAATTATAGCACATGACATTTCTTTGTCCAAACCAGTTATTCCATTGATTTTCTCCTGATCTGCACTAGTTAGCAATATGGCCAAGTCTATTGTAGGAATAACATCTAAAATTTCTATTGAAAAACTTGTTTGTAATATATTTTTGCATTCAATTGACTTATGACCATACTTATTGCAATTGAAACACTGATCAGAGAATGATGGACTGCTTGGATTCATTCTACTTCTACATTGAATAGCCATACAACCAAATCTATTACAAACAAAATAGTATCCATTGAACTTTTGAGCATTGGGTTGTCTTACTAGATACCTTCTAGCCTTGTTTATTTGATTTCCTTGCCTAAATTTCCTTTTACCAGATCTAGAACTTTCTCCTTTCTCGTATCCAAGTCCTTTCTTGTCATTTCCAATCTTCTGACTTTGAATTAGTTCATCAAGATTAGTTGAGCTAATCTTGAACTTCTTGTATTCATCTGTAGTAGCAAGTTCATCCCTAAGGATAACAATCTAGCTTTCAAGCTCTTCTTCATTATTTATGGTTTGTTGCAATTCAAGCTCTAGCTGATTGAATCCATTATTAATTTTGTTGCATTCTTCATATTTTTCTTTTAAGGACTGAGTAAGATTTTCTTCATTCTTCTTTTTCTCTTCAATCTCCTTTGCCATCCTCATCACAATAGATTCCATCTCATGCTTTAGGACAACATTATCTCTGGTGAGCTTTTCACACTCTTTTGTCTTTTCCTTCAAGGCTTGACTTAGGTGTTCATCTTCCATGCTTTTACTCTCTTTCTACTTGAGCTGATCACAAAGTTCCTTTCTATTTTCCCTAGACTTGTTAATTTGATCTTTCAATGATTGAATGAATTTCTCTGCATTCATGAGACTTGCTTGCAATTCCCAAACTTCATATTTGGACTGATCAAGATCATCTAGTGTCACTAAAAGTTGTTGATGAAGACTATTGGAATCCATTTAATCACCTTCCTGGATCTTCCCCAAGCTTTTAAACTTGTTCTAAGGAACTAGGATCTAATACCAATTGTTGGAATCAAGGAACATTGAGAGGGGGGGTGAATCAGTGTTCTACAAAATTTAACTTTATTAACTTTATCTTTAAACCACTTATAGAATTGAACCAAAAGAAAGATGAAATAACACAAAGCAATCAACCACAATACCATAACACAAGGATTTTTACGTGGAAACCCTGTTTGGGTAAAAACCAAGGTGGAGGTTAATCCAAAATGTGAGTATACTCAAAATAAGTGTTTACAAATGGGGAATGCACATGCATTTAGGAACACTACCTAGAGTTCACTGCTCAAATACAAAAGGCTTACTGCCCAAGAGAAGACCCACTATCGTATAGTCATAGTTGGAAGACAACTAGCATGGATGAACTATGAGATAGCATCTGCTAATGCTAGATTATAGTTCTGGTTAAGCACATTGATCACATTCTTCACATTCTATCTAATTCTTCTCTTGAAACTTTTTCTGCTTTAATTTGAATCATAGATCTCTATTTTGCTCAAATGAAACTTCAAACAATAGATCTATATTCTTTCTTACTTTTGCATCATGTCGCATCACACATCAAAATGATATGAATAATCAATTATATATATCTGCGACTAGAGATTAGAACAACTGCATGTCAGCTTTAATAAAATATGAAACATGTACAAACTGTCAGTCCAATCCATAAACAGTTATCAATGCAAACAAGACAATGTCAGCCAAAACATAGTAAGGACCCAAAAAAACATGTCTCAAACATGAAACACCTTAAACAATTATGCCTCAAAGATCCACAACATGCTACACTCACCTAGTCAACCTTTCTACACTATTAGACTGAAAATCAATAAATTGGATCTTCAAACTTGCACACCAATCAATATGAGGCCCTATGATTCAAAGATAAGATAGTTCATACATTAAAAAACCTTCCCTAAGATCCACAACACAAAATTATAACAGGGAACTACATATGAATCAATGTGCACAACTTTGTCAGATGCCCTATTTTAGCTTTGATAGCTAACACATAACTTCAATCTGACTTCCTGTATAGACATATACTAAAGTGTGGATAGGATTACTGACTAGGGTTTCCATCAATGAAAACACCAGATGACTTGTGTAGTGTCTCTTTCCAACATAACCAAGTAGGGAAAGGGGTGAATTTAAGTTGTTTACAAAGGAAGTGTGTGAGTTCTTTGAGGGCAACAATATTTGGTGATCAAATAAGCTAGTCTAGTTAGAATAAGGTTTGTTAGAAGTGGTTTGAAGGTTGTGAAAGGTCTGGACATGTAGTTTTCAATAAACCCTAGGCTGTTATGAGAAAAGTGAGGGTTATGTGAAAGAGGGTCTTAGAAGGTGAGTTTTTGCTCAAGGATTGGAAAATATGAAGTTTTGAAGGTTGTTTGAAGACTGTTTGGAGGTTTCTTGAGTTGGTTACAAGATTAAATGGGTATCTCTTTTTAAAAGAGGCCTAATTCAAGGCCTAGGTCAGCATAGATGACAAGATTTGAGGTTGATGTTCTAAAGGAGTGTTAAGAGGGTTTGAATTATGTTGGAGAAGGCTTAAATGGGTGCCTAAATTGGTGGTTTGTTATAAAGGTTGTTAGGAAAATGTGAGAGTTAAGGTTTGCTGACCTACTAGGAAGACTAGGCGAAAAGTTGGAATCAAGCCTAGATTGAGTTTGTGAGAGAAAAGTTGGTTAGAATCCATTTGTATGGTGAAAGTGATTTTTTTTCCATCCCTATTTGCTATCAGTATATCATTCATTTAATAATTAAAATCTACATAAACTAACATAAAAGGATAACACATGTAATCATATAATGTTTTTCAGTCACAAAATCAAACAAAGATGATGTTATATAAATCATATAATGTTTTTCAGTCACAAAATCAAACTAAGATGATGTTATATAAATTTTATTTTTTGATCTTGTTTATTAGTATTTTTCTTTATATGCACTTAGTTAGGATAATGTCACTAAGTTGTGTCAATAAGTTTTGTGAGTATCTTATGTTTATTTTTTTTAATTCCCAATGGTTAGTTATTTGGAGGGATAGGCCAACGAACAAGTGAAAGTTCAAAAAAACTTTCCCTCTACACTTTGGGTTCTAAAAAACCTAGGATTGTGATCCCTAACAATGTATTCTAAGATATCTTGTGCCAAATTATCCCATTCATTGTAAACAAGAGAAATGTTCTCACCTGATTAGCTTGATAAATATAGAAATTGAAAAATCTCACAGAATCCTTCAAGATTTCAATAATTTAAAGTAAGAGAAGATGGAAATTTACATGAAACCTCTAGAAATAAGCATAACTAAAATGAAACTTTGTAAATGTTCTTTAAATTGAGTGACCTTGGAGATGTAACTTAGACTCAAATTCAAGATTGGTGCCTTAACCTAGGGCATGGAGCTAGGACAAATGCAATTGAAGCTACCTAAGAGTATTTCACCCAACATTATAGAGATGTACAAACATGTCTTATATCCCTGCAATCAAAAATTCCTAGCCAATTCTACTTCAAGATCCTTGCATTACCTTACACTTGAATCTATATTGTTATTTAAGCATTTAAGTCATTCATTGAACAAGAGTTAAAACAAGAACGTACATCAATGGAAAGACAGAAATGATGAGATGAAAAAATATTTGATTATTTTCATTCATAACTTGTATAAGATGCACATAAGAAGACAATTGGCTTAAGAATTATGCCACTTGTATTAAAATATCCTAGTACAATTAAGAAAAACATACATATTACAAGATTCATACTCAATAATCCTAAAAAGTGACTTAAATTCTATTTCCCTATGTTCTACATTATAAAATTTTCCAAAATATCCGTGTAAATGGCCTTGAATTCCCTTTTATAAGATAGGGCAACAACAAGCCTCAGGCCAAGTACACATGTCATATTTTCATTTGACATTTCAAATTACATTTCAAAATATGAGTAAAACTACTCATGGATAGAATATTCCTAGGGAAAATACAATTACCTTCACATGTTGTAATCTTTGTCCTTACCAAAAGTGTTTGATGTTGATGGTTGTGATATTTTCTTCTTCATTATTGTATTCCTTGTTGTTGAAGGCCTGAGAAAGTGACTTGGAAAGTAAGACAAAAATTTCGGTGTACTAGGAGACAAAAATCCCTTTGTTGAGGTTGTTGTAGCTAGTGGAGACGTTGAGTGTACATGTAAGACAAAACCAATTCCACATCATCTTGAAAATGTTACAACTCAAGAAGTTGATTGTACTTCTAGTACCAAGCAACATACTCTTCCTCAGTGGGCCATTTGAATGCCATAACTTTATCCAATTTGTTTTTGCATGTTCTAGATATCTTTTCATTACTTGATTTGCTTCCTTATCAAAGTCTTCTAAGGACCTACTTCTATGCCACAACTTATCCATGTAGTATTTTTCATCAATTCAATGTTATTGAGCCACTTTCATAGATCAAAAAGGTTGAAGTTGCAACCACACTCTCTATTTGTGACTTCCATTCCTCACACGATTTAACTCCTCCACTTTCATTCAAAATATCAGGCAAGATTCCTATGTCACTATCATCAGAATCTTGGAGAAATTCACTTATTTTACTTTCCAAGGGGCCCACGATTCCTTGATATTCACATACTAATTTGACAATTTGATAGGATGGCATTACCTACTTAGGCTTATTAAGGTAATGGGTAGATCCTTTGATCATACTATTGGCACCTTCAGATTTTCAAATTTGAAGTGCCCATATTGAAAAATTTGCCTTTGCACACTCAGTACACTTGCAAAATTTGCTTAAGTGACATAGTTTGGAGGGTCACAATTTGAAGCCCATTGATTTTCATGCCAAATGGACTATTTCTCTCCATTCTCATTACATTAATGTACTCCCTAGTCTGATTTCAAATCCCCATGATCAGATTTTCTATTTTTACCAAGTTGAAAGAAAATGTAGTTTGTTCAATTTTACATCTACATTTCCGATAATGTTTCAAAGTGGTCATCTTTGACCCCTAATATCTTGTGAAGAGTAATGACTGAAGCACATCCATTTTGCACACATACTCAGTGTACCTATATGAGCTTATGTTTCCGATGGAAGCCCCTCATAAGTTGTTTTGATATTTTTTCAAAGTGGTGACTTTGAGATCCTTTATTGGTTCTGAATAGGTGCAGTTGCAGAAATGGCCGGCTAAGCAAGTTTGACATTGAATAAATTTCACCTCGGGATATATTTTTCTAAGGTGTCTTTTGGACTGCATTTTTGGGTCAAATGTATACATTCCTACTTAGTTTTAGGCTCCCAGAATAAGTTCTAACGAGTTATTTAATTGCTTTTTTATCGCAACATGGCCAAAAATGGTGTCCCGAAAAGTTTCAAAATTTCAAAATCTAAGGAAAACCCATTTCTTTTTTTGGTCTAAAACCTCTATAGCTCCATTCTGATCAAAATTAGAGGTCACTTGATACATTATTTTAATGTATTTCAGGTGTGGCGAACACGTCCCAAGGGCCAGTTTACAAAGATGGTACCTAATTCTTGATGGCTAGGTGAAGTTTGAGAAAATGGGTTTTCTCTAAATAATTGATTATAGCTGCATGCAAAAAATCTCAGCTCTAGGGGTTACCGTTTGTGCGCAATGACATTTCTATGTTTGGGTCGCATGCGTAATTAAAATTTGCCCATTTTCTAATGTTTTCAAATGTTAATATTTAAAATATTTAAAATATTTAAAATATTGGGAAAATGCAAAAATGCATTTAGGGTAAGTATAAAATACAATTTCAAATGTTCTCAAGAAAAGGAAGTTTAATTTTTGCTTGTGATTGGTTGAAAAGCAGCCTTAATAACTTCCCATCGCTAGTTTCAAGTCTCCTTTTCATTTCAAATTAGCGATCAGCGATGGCGGTTGCTTCTCATCGCCCATTGTGGATTCAAAGGATCATTTCCTCAACACATTGGCAATGGAGCATGTTCTCAACTTCTTATCGCTCATCACGATTTCAATACTTGTTCTCACATCTTATTAGCAATGGAGTGATATAACCATTTCCAGGGTAGATTTTGATGGTTTTTTTGTTTCCATAAAATATTTGGCATCTCTTGATATTCATGGCAGTCCCTCTGATGGATTTTGGGTAGATTCAAGCATGTATTATGCAAATGAGGAATGCTAATCACGTTTTTTTATTTTGCAACACATTTTTGGGGGTGTTTTGGAGCTCAAAAATGTTGTTTCGGGTTTCAATTTCATACCATGACCATTCCCAATGCTTGGGCAGGGATTTTAAACATATTTGTGGTGAGTTTTGGGTTCCTATAGCCATTAAAATGCCCCTACATCAAGAAAAACGACCTGCACATTTTTATCTTGCCATGGCTGCAAGAAGTTCTATTAAAATTCCCAGGGAAGTAGCAAAACAAAGAAGGAGGAGGATCTTTTTGCCCATCACAGATTTGATTTTTCTTCTCCTTTTTTCATTGGCGATCCACGATGGTGCATTTTTTAGCTTCGTTCATTCCTAATTCAATGGCTCTTTTCTATTTTCTATTTGTGATGCCCAGTGACTTTCTCTTCATTTTTCCCATCACTAATAAGTTTTTTCTTTTCCAAATACATCAGAGATGTGCGATGAGAGTTCTTGGAGAAAATAAATGTGATGGGCCCATGGAAAAGTTCAGAGTTATTTAATAATTTTCAATAATAAGGCTGGTTGATAACAATCCAACCATTAATTGTAAAAGCTAGCCAAAAGAACATCTAATATCAATTGCACAACAAGAAAAAAATAATTGCATAAAACTAAATCTATACAAATAAATCCGACGAAAAAGTTGAAAAGAATCAAGTGTAACAACTTCAAACATTTGAAATCCTCCTCGATGTTAACATACACATAAAACAGGTCTCAGTGAAAATTGTCTGCCCTAAGATATACTCACAAAGGAGAAACCCAAAAATTGAATATGCGCCCTCTCAAGCATACATGTTGGATTTAAGCATTATGGTTCTCATACAATTTTTTGTATTGAATGCTTCGATAGGTTTTCAATGTGTTTGTATATACTTTTAGTAAAAAAACTATCTTTATTAGAAAAATACACAAGGGAGGCATCACATTAGGCCATTTTAGCCAAACCCTAAAGATGTTTCACAACAAAAACAAATTGAGTAATTTTTGAATACTAAACATTGGGTCTCTAAATCCAACCTGATGGAGGGAATTCGAGGCAACAGTCTTCAAACTAGAGCTCCTGGTGATCCTCGACACCAAGAAAGAACCTAGTGCCATTATTTCACCTTCCACCAAAATCCAAACTATTATTTAATAATTTTGAATAGTGAAAAGGTGAAACATGTCAATGGGCCCTTGGTCTACTAATGAAGTTGAAAGGTTCTAAATGAGTCCAGCAGGGATCAAGTCTTGCTGAGTGCAAGGCTCCAACACTAAAAAAGGGATGAGGCTAGGATCGTGCCTTAGGAGAATTTGGTAGAATGGATACCCCTCAGTCCTTGGTTCTTAGTCGAAGAGGTTCAGCCAAAGAAGGCTCATGCTCCCGTATCGGGTAGCTACAATTAATTTTTGGATGACCTCCATCAATTTCTTTTTTTTTGTAAAGGTGAAACATAAGAGCACAGGTAAAATATTTCACAAAGTTTTTCAAAATCATGTAAAGGACTATTCATTGCTGGAAAATATGAGGGTAAATTTCACATGTGAAATAGAGTTTCTACAGCCAAAAGGATATTTTAGCTGAGTAAAATGTGGGTGTTTTCTACAGTAGGACATTGTGAGGAAGGTCATCATGGTGAGAATATTTTTCTATTTCAGGGCAATGGAGTGAGGAGCAAGAAAATAAAGAATAGGTTGAAGATTCTTCAATAAGCAAAGGAGTTGTAGATCAATGAATCGAAAAGTTCCAAGTGTCTTCTTCAGATGAGTATTTAGGGTTTTTTTTTTCCTTAAGTGTTGTTCTTGCTCCATTTTTGAGAGAGGATATTTTGTAATGTAACATAGATAAAACTGTAGTGTGAATATAGAGCATTTTAAAGTTAAGTTTTAGGATATGAGTTTATCAATATTTATGTAATTTTGAGTACAATCTTGGAAAAATAATTTTAAATTTTTCAAGTTTGAGACTATTTTACTCTCCTATGTATTGGTTCTATAGATTATGAATGAAACAATCAAGGTTGTCTTATTTGTCTCTATCATTTCAGATAGATGTGTAGCTTTATATTGTTTATTAATTCAAATAATTAATGTAGGTGCTTGAATATGGCTATAAGTTTGTAATGAATTGAGTGTTAGGATGCTAGTAAGAAGTAAAGGTTAAGACACAATGCGAGAGATGTTGTAATGCATCATTTTAGAGCTTCATATGCTATCAAGTGAAAATTGTTATTAGATTATGTATTTGTTTGAGTTGAGTCTATTCCAAGGTTGAGGAATTGATCTAAGTGTGTTATTGATGTTACATGTGTTAGTTAATATAGTAGTTGATCATCTTTTAAATCAAATATGAATCCCAGTTCATTTGTGTGAGGAGTTTAATGAGTTACATCTCCCATGTTTAAATTAGGCATTACTGTAGAGGTTAGCCAAGCCTTATAGTATTATGTCTATTAAGCATTTAAAGGAGAAGCATCTGTTTACAATGTGTTTGATACTTTAGCACACAAAATCTATAAATATACTGAGTGGGATTACCCTCCCAGGTTTAACAGAGCCTAAAGTGAAAGGGAGAAAGGGGAATTTTATTCACTCTCTCGTTCATTGGCCATATCAACCCATTGAGTTTGAATATGAGAGAGTTGCTACTCTTTAGGACTCATTGCATCTGTTGATTTTGGAAACAACACATTCCTGATAAGGCATTGAGTCTTGCTACCCATAATTACATCAGAGGAACAACCCTTGATTAATCTTTCTCAAGCACAACAATTGTTGTCTTCATCAGGGAATAGTTATTGTGTACACCATTTACCTTCTTCATTATCTTTCCAATTAAGTGCCCCAATACAATGCTCATTATAAGGATATTAATTTCATGCTTGTATTTCTCATAGAGATCCAATATCTCTTCATATTCTTTCATCTACTTGATTAAATCCTTTTTTCCAACTCTTTTCTTAGTGGGTGAGATAGCAGAAGCACTTGGCTCCAAAGACCTTTATTGATACACAACCATTTCTAAATATGGTGGTGGAGGAGATTGTGGTATTTTATATTGTTCTACCTCTAGTTACATATGAGGCCTCACACTCTATTATACTTTTTTCTATTGAGATTGCATCATTTCCAACTACAATTCTAGTAGAGCAATCTTTTATTAGTCTATATTGTAAATAATTAATAAATCATTATATCTCTTAAGAGTTTGATTATAGTTCTCCTATAGGGACTCGATAGCTACGTTGCTAAATTGAGCAACTTTCATAGCCAATTTGGCTACTTCAATTGCAGTGGTTTCTGAAACTCTTTTTATTATTAACCCACCTCTTAGATCACCAGTAGGCTATGCAATTGTTGGTTTATTGGTATTTGGGGCCAAAGACCAAATATGCAATGTGTTCCATTTAGGGCTAAATACTAAACCACACAATGCATATAGTGCCTCATCTTCAATAGCAAAAACATGAGTGTTATGTTTTCTCACAACATCAAGG
>VDFB02077369.1:0-11155 GCA_007258455.2 Sequoia sempervirens
GAGCTTCGTTTGTTAATTTAAAGAGAGGTTTTCCTTGTGTGCTCTTCAGTTTTGTGTTGTCTTGCAAGAGACAAATTAAAATTCGAACAGAACCCAAAATATAGGTTAATTTTAGTGTGTTTGCATTGCATGCCAAAAATCAAGAGAAGATTTTTCGCATATTGTGAAAAACTGTAAATCATCTCTGTAGTCTAGTGTTCTAGGGTTTTAGTTTAGTTTCCTATTACAAGGGAGCTTCCCTTTCCAATTTGTAGAAAGGTTCTGTCTTACACAAAGTTCCATTTTGTGTTGTTGCTAAAGCACAAAACAAAATGCTAACAATGTGAATGAGTGTCAAGTTTGAATTCCTATATGTGAGCTGCTTACTGTTGATTGTGGATATATTCTCTTTGATTTGGTTTCCAGTCCATATGTTAGATACTCCTCTTGCTTTCGTGATAATGTTTTGGACTTGTTTGTTTCCAGGCATTCGTTTTCTTGGACTAAATCTTACAGGTTGTTTTTCTTCAATTTAAACTAGAGGATTATTCAAGTCTCCATAGTTTTTGGAAGGATTATCTTGTTTCTAAAAGTTGTGGAATGTCTGAATATCCTTTTATGTCAAACTATAGTAACTCCTGTGGTTGAATTTATGTATTTGTATGCTTTGCTACACAGGCTGCAGCTGTATTAGGTCGTGCGCTAATTGGGACACTCTTACTTAGAGCTGTAAAAGATGATGCTGAAACTGTACAAGTACTTACAAATCTATCCATTGTCTCTGAATATTGTTACCTTGCATGTGAAACACTCTTCCTTCTGTTCATGTTTCAGGAGAAATACTTGGCTGTTACTTAAAGTAGTAGACAAGTTACTGTATCTAACAGGAATAAACAGCAGTTGCATTTGCACTATGCTGACAACAAATTTACTTTTCTTTGGAACTATGACTAGTCTTCCTTGATGCTCAGGTGCAATTTTTGGGGAATGGACCTTTGGGTCAGATTACTACAATTGCTTCTAGTGGAGGCTTAGTAAAAGGATTTGTGGGAAATCCAATGTGCAACCTTCCTATTTCAGCAAATCAGATGGTAAAATTTATCCTTCTTTTTTCAATTATACTCTACCTAGTTAGCAGAAAAGGTCCTATCGTACCAAGGTATAATGGTCACCCCTGATTTTTTTTTGTGTATGTGTTTTCAAAATTTGGTTTCCAGGTTTCATTCAACATTGCATTTTTTTCATTGCCAATAAATACATCATTATAACAGCTTGCATAATCAACCAAACATTTGATATTTTCAACCACAAACAAGAGAGATAGTTCACAAAATAATTACTCGGATTAAGAGAAAAATTCAGACCTGTTCACAGTCCACAAAATGCATTATTTCAGTCATTCAAATGGCATCCATACAATCCCAAACTCCTCACAAATCAAGCCTTTGCAAGAGCCATCCGCTCCAAACTGTTCACTGTCATTAAACCACTATGTAACCATGCAATGATGCCCCAAAAAATCAACGTACAGATCTGCAACTTCTGATTTCAACTCAGATATGGAAAACCCCAATCCCAAGGTAATGGCGCTGCTCCCTAGGAGGGCAATTTGGCTCTAAAATTCAGATTCTCACCAAATAATGCAAGTGAACAGTCATTTTGGGGTGCCCAGCCACAGGGTTTCCAAATAAGCAATACCCCGAAGAAGTTTCTCGCACACCACGGAGATATGACCTGATTGGCACCTTCCAGCTACTCAGAAAATTGCAATTTGTCAGACCTCAGAAATTTGTATTAGACCTCAGAAAATGGGTGGAATCAGCTACAAACTCACACCAAAATGTAATAATCTGCACACCAGAACCAAACATCAAAATACCCATCAAAATACTGAAAATATCCTCATGTTTCACCATCCAAAATGCTCAACCAACAAGCCAAAACACTGAAAATCTTCAATCCAAGCACCAACCAGCTAGGGTGGGTCTTTCACCACCAAAACTGGTAATTAGCGAGAGGCTCGCCTTCAACCAGCATAATGTACTTCTTGAAACAATGTAATAATTCTCTGGAAACAATCCAGAGTCTCCTTTTATGTTGTCAAAACATGCATATGCAAATGAGAGCTCAAACTCATTTTTATAAAATGAGGGAAAAGTTAGGGCAACTTGCATTTGAATTTGAATGTTTTTTCCCTCTCATTTCACTTTATGAAATGGCATGAACTTACCCCAAGAGGGGCGTCCAACATTTCGCCTCCAAAATTTCACTTTTCATTTTTTATTTTAAATTGACATTAAGCCCAAACTAGGCATCCCACCTTATAAGGCATAACATTAGCCTTAAAAAATGATAAATAAACCTCTTATGACCCACACCCTCCTCACTTAAGTTAAAATAGCAACATTATAAACTTAAGTGGCAAAATAACAAATATTAACCCTGACCACCAAGAGAACTCACCACTACCAAAAATAGAAAACTTTGCACTGAGCTACTAGATGAATGGAGCCGAGACTAGATACTAAAAATAGCATTTACTAAAACTAGTAAGTGAGTTAAGTCACCAAATTGGGCCAAACGAAGCTCAACTAACACTTGCTAAAAATAGTAAGTTACTAAAAATAGCCGTCACCACTGGAGAAAACGTAGAAAAACCTAGAAAACTCCTCTAAACATGCTGACAAAAACCCAGAAAGTCAGCGACAACTGCACTGCTGGAGACCTTGAAAATGGGGACATTACACAAGGAAATAGATTTATCTCTCCTTTCTCTCTTCTTTGATTGTTTGTAATGAATTTTAGAAGGATACATGCTTATTACCTGAGTTTCTAGCATTTTGCAAAGTGTGATTATGCCTTTTGGATATCAAAGAATTCCTTATCACTTTAACAGAGAACATCATCCCATGAATAGCTTTCCTAGATTGGTATTGCCATCTATGGTGTGCTAACCCTAGATGGCAAATATTAAGTTGAAGCCATAATTGCCCTAGTAATGGTATGTGAGTGATGCACTTTGATGGAGCTTCCCCACATTCAGCAAGTGGAGCAGGAGTTCTCGAGTCTTGATCTTATCAAGTGGGAGGGTATTTAAATAAGTTTTTCTTTTAGTCTTCTCAACAACTAGTAGAACATAATTAGAAGCAATTTATCATGGGTTGCTAAGACGTCTAGCCTAGGCTTCACTTATCATGAAAACCTTGGATTTCCACTCATATGAGTTGTTCATGATCTCTCCTCCATCTTTGGTCAACCAATATTTGTTCAACCTTATATAGAATATTGGATCCTTGTCACAGAGGTAGAGTACATTAGCATAGAATCTAGCAGTGGCTGGTTCCACGATAACCCCCCTACGAAACTGTCCGTTTCTTAAGGATTTGTGAAGTTCAAGTACGCACAACGAAGTGATTTTCAAGCCACCTCGAAATGTGTTCCAAAGCCTCGAATAGTTAATTCGAGCATCCCCTTATGTTCGCCTCATGAAGATCTTCGAAACGAGCCCCTTCTCGAAGTCTCACTGTTCGTACTTAGCGAATTGCCAAAAATGCAATAGCACTGAAAAAGTGCGCTCCTGCTCTGAAGCCAAAATTTGGCTAAAGTATGAAAAGTGCAGGGGCGCTAATTTTTAGCGCCCCTACATGAAAGTGAACTCTCCAAAAAATGTAATAGCGCTAAAAAAGTGCGCTATTACACTTTTTTCTCACACTTAAACTTTTTCTGGCCATGGCGCGTTTCTTCATGATTTTCGCATTTTTCGTCAATCGTGCCACTTTTCATGCCTAAATTTATTGCTCGACTTGAGTTAGGTTTTCGATTTTCCCTTTTACTTAAAATTGTTTTATTTCGCCATTTTCATTGTTTATGATCTTTGTTCTTCCTCTCTTCATGCTGGGCGAGTTCTCCTCAAACTGCAAACACGTTTTTGAGAATTTCGAATTTCCTCTCCAGCAATCTTCGCGTTTTCTCTTGGTAAGTCTTTTTCTTTACTCTCTCCTTTTTCTTTCGTTCCTTTGTATATGTTTTAGGATTTACATATGCGTTTTTATTCTTACCTTCATTTTCTTCATGCGTTTTTCATCCCCACACGCGTATTCTTCCTCTCCATTTGCGTTTTTGGTCTTGTCTGTTCTTCCCTTGCTTTCTTTTCATGGCGTTTTTGCGTGGCATTCTCCTCTTGCTCTCGCGTTTTTCCATTCGCCCTCACGCAATGGAACTCTTGCGTTTTGTTTTCAAACGCATTTTTCGTGCATTTAACTCCAATGTTTTTTGTGTTAACATCTTTCCTTGTTGCCCTTTCTATCACGTTTTGGCACAAGCTCATTGAGGAATCTCTTGTTTTGTAAGAAGGTTTCCTTGGCTCTTATACACATTTACAATGGTGATGAAACGAATTCTAATTGCAACTCCATATAGACAAACAATTTGCAAATCCCAAGCGCCGTTTTCAAGCTCCATTACATCTGTTTTCCAAAACTATGTTTCAGATGCAAAGGCGCTGAAAAAGTGCGCCCTTGCATTTTGAAATATTTTTCTAACACTAAGATGTAGGAGCGCTATTTTTCAGCGCCCCTGCATCAAAGACTGAAATTTCCAAAAATGTAAGGGCGCTGAATTTTAGCGCCCTTACACTTTTTACAATTTTTTCCAGATGAACTTCAAACTCGCCTGATTTACTCCTGGACTTCTTTCCATCCATTTTGTGCATCGTTTTGCATGCCTTGTCATCCGCTCCACGCTTTCCCATCATCGTTGCTCGTTTCGTGCATCCCCATGCTACCTAACAACTAATGTTTGTTCTAGCTCAACACCTTGCAGTCTCTTTTCAAAGATCTTCAAAGTCTGAGTGATCAAAGTTTGAGTTGTTCCTGATGACTGTCGGTAAACCTCCGTCTTCTTCAAGAGCAAAAGCCAAAATGAAGTATAAATATCAAGGCGTCTATCCGCCAACCGTAGTGGTCTCCAAGGTGGAAGAAATAAAAGACACAGAGGTTGGTCATCAGGACTTGGTTGATTTTGCGAAGCAAACGGAGACGAAGCCTCTTCCTGATCCAATGAGAGCAATTGTACACAGTAACTTGCATTTGGTAGCAATGTTCCCTACAGCTGCACATAATACGGAGTTTGTTCTTCAGGTGGCGTCTCACTACATCAGAGAAAGTAGAAGTGTGATCAATTCTTTTGGGCACGAGATTCTAAGACTCGACCCTAATTTCTTTGACATTGTGTTTAAGGTTCCTCAAATGGAAAAATACATTGATATTTCTATACAAAAAGCACAAGAGGTCTTTGACGCTGATCCCAATAAGGCTAAAAACCTGATAAATGCTCAATTGTTGAAGAAGCCTAGACCATCTGTTTCCAGATGGCCAAAGGGACTCCTGCGAAGTGATTTCAAAGATGACGTCAAAGATATGATCACATTTTTAAGCAGAGTGAAAGGCTTGCCAGAATCGTCCACTTTTCATGATTGGATGTATGAATACATCAGGATTATAAGAAGACAAAAGGTGCACATTGACTGGGGCAAACAGATCAGTGATGAAATACATGAACAGCTGATCAATGCTCCTTCCACATTGAAATTCTATATGACTTCTTACCTGGTGTACGCCGGTGTAATGAGACAATTCCCAGGTCTATCTACAAAAGGAAATCGGATGATGGTACCTGTGTACAAATTTTTCTATCAATTGAACTGAAGGAAAGCTTTCATCACTTCAGCGGGTCACAGATGCTTTCTTTGCGCCTTTGCTTTTCAATTTTGATCCAGCTCTTGAAAGAAGAAGAGTATTTGATGAGACTTATAAGGTGGTAAGTAAAGTTGGATGCTTGTTTCTTCAATTCCCAATGTTTACTTACTTGAGTAAAGATGCTACAGCTGTCCTTACATCTTTGCGTTATCCTTGGATAAAGTGGGTTCTCATGGAAACATCGCAGACGAGTTGATTTCGGTCTACAAAAGAGCGAAGCAACCACAAGCGTGGATTCAAGTTCCAACATTACGATGGTAGATATATACTATCCAAACTGCACAAAAAGCTAAGTCTATTTATGCTGAAATGTAGATCATGACAATCAAGACCTACAAGTATAGGTTTGATTTCGATTACTGAAATGTCAGAAAAATATTGTAAAAGGGTCATCATCACAAGTACCGTTTTGAGGACATCTGGGCTGATTGTAGAGATGAAGAATCCATTCGCAAAATGGACTGTGCCAGGTTAGTACATTCATTAGATCGAAGACCTTGATAATGTGACCTACTAGAAGGATTTTCTGAATCATTGATATCATGAATCATCTATGATGAACAAAGGTACTAAAGGCGTTGCACGCAATTCAATGGTTTAAGAAAGAAATTACCAGCATGAGAGAGAGATTGAAGCCAATCCTAGCCAACACTGCAGAATGGTTACATAAGCATGGTTATGAAATGAAAAGTTTCAGAACAGATTCGGAAGGAGAAGAATCCGAAGCAGAAGTTCGCCAATAGCAAGAACTCCACATGAAAAACAAATCAGCGGTTGTTCCCACTTCTTCACGAAGAGGTCCTAGGATCAAGTTTACTGTTGGCAAGAAAGATACCCAGTCCATCCCAGAGACAGAAACCACGGAATCTAATCCATCTCGCTCTAAAGGTAAAAAGTCTATTCCAGAGGAGATAGATTCTGATGAAGAAGGAACTTCAAGTGATCAATCCGCTGAAGATGAAGACTTAGCAGAAGTAGACTCTGATGCAGAAGAGGTTTATGAAAGCGGGCAAGAGTCTGAAGAAGATTCTGAAGAAGGATATGAAGGTGATTTTGAAGGTGAACCAGAATCGGAAAGACAAGAGGGTGATCAACAGGAACTCGGGCATGATCAAGAAAGAACTACTTCTCCTCCTGAGAATGAAGTTGAGGAAATTCCTAGAACGTCATCGCCTGTGATTTCAAATGTTCCTTATACCCCTCCAAATTCAAGAACTCCCTCCACCTCACGTTCCTTAAGTCACTATTCCTACCACATGCATTCACAACGGTTGGGATATCCACTATCCTGCGGCATCAACCACTGCTTGATACTCCTGTTATTAAGCATTGATAGGATTGATATCTTATCCAAACCCTCTATCATCCATTCCTAGCTTTGTCTTCACCAACATATGATATCACTTAGAATGAATTCAATGGTTTCATGAATGAGTCAATGCATGATCAGCTCAATGTGCAAACTTCTGGGGAGCAATGATGATAGATGCTTCTCTATTGGCCTGATACCCATAGTGGCTTTTCGGGCGTGACAATAGCGAGAGAGAGAATGTGATAGCAGCTGAGTTGATAGTGAATCCAGAAGTTCACACCTCCTTCCTTCTGCCTTGAATGATATCTCAAGTGTCGAAGCGGAAGAAGCAAATGATTTCTTGAATTTCGACCTCGAGAGTCCTTCCCCTAAGGCTAAGGAAGAAAAAGGCAAAAGGAAATATACTCAAAGGCTGACGTTGATAAATTAAGTTACAAAGTATCTGAGGAAATTGGCACCCATGAAGAAGGTGATGTCGATATGGAAGACTACACGATAACAAAGGTCCAGCTTGGCTAGGTTACCAATGAAAGTGCAAAAGCTGATGCTTAAGTCACTTTGGATATCTTGGTTGGAAGACTGGATAAAGTAGAGCAAGCTCGCAATATGTACAAACAGAGGGCAGAGCATTATGCCATTGTTGTAAAGAGACTTGCAGGTTCTCCAAGTAATGCAGAACCACTGACAGTGGTAAGTATTGAAGACCCGGCTGTCAAGAAAGCTGAGAAGTTTGCCTCCAAAGGCAGAGTGTTGTATGATTTTGTTGAGAAGATCATTGAACACGGATCTCAGATTATAATTGCTGCGGACGAGAAAACTACCTTGTTAGCCAAGCTCACCACAGAGCTTGATAAAGAAAAAGGTGTACTTTCCCAGGAGCGCAGAGATATGGAAAAATGCCTCCTGGCGTGGTCAGAGATGAAGCAGGTAAAGCTCAGTAAATTGGTGGAAGTTGGGGTAATTCCTGACAAAGAAAAGTTCGTTGAGGTAAGGGAATCCTTGAAACATCGAATTCAAGTAATTCAATCTCTTACGGAAGATCTCCACGAAGTACAGGAAGATGTCGAAGGACATCGTGCTATTCTTGAAAAAGGTATCAAAGAGTTGCCCAGTCAACTTCTTGAGGAGAATTTTATCTTCCTGCCGGCCACAGAAATATCTCAGATCTTCAAAGAAGCCATCATGAAATTGATTGACAGTTCAGACTTTTCAGAAGCCTCACTGAACGTCATTTGTGATACAAGACTCACATTGGATAACCTGAAAATGCATCTTGACAGGTGCAAGAAGGTTCACTCATCTGCCATGAGATCGATCACGAGAATTCACACCATTGTGGATTACACCGTTGGTGTAGATGAGAAGTTCGTGCAAGAGACCAGGAAGAAATATGAAGACTTCCGCGCCCAAAGCAAAGAAACATGAAGAAGCTTCCTGATCTCCAGTGTTAGACATTTCCAGTGCATCCCTTTATGCATCTTATAAATAGTTCCTGACATCTTAAATGTCTTTTTGTAAATTGTAATTACACCAAGTTCGAAGATGTAATCTTTTGAAAATAAATTACACTTTGACTTTGGTCCAAGTTAGGTGAGATCTCCTTAAATCGCTCACCTAACTTTCCTTAATTTCCTCAATTAGATTCCTAATTTTGCTTATCCCTCTTTCTATATAATGTGAAGGATTTTCATTGTAAAGTTTATCCTTTAGTATTTTGCAACGAAGTGCTGCCCTTTTTGAAGCAGAATTGTGAAACTTTGCGTTCATACTTTGTGAATGAAATTTGATCAATAAAGAAGAGGATTGCAAACCAGACTTTGTGTTGGATTCGATACTTTTATGAATTGATCTCATTTGGTGGTGATTAGGTGATGGAATCTGAAGGACTCTAAGTAATTTATGTAAACTTTGTGTTGCATCTATTATTTAAATTTGCATTTGTGCTTTTGTTTATCTTTCGGTTGAACAATCTACAAGACTTTATGCTTGTAATTATTCACGTTCTTTGGATACTATTGTTGGATGATCTACAAGACTTTGTGCTTGTAATTGTCCATGCTCTCTGATAATCTGGTTGGATAATCTACAAGACTTTGCACTTGTAATTGTTCGTGTTGTTAGAATTACTTTCGTTAAGAGAAGACTTTATTGCTTCCTAGCGTGACAAGCGATACACTCTTCCGCAGTCCACCATTGAAAAAGCTTCTGGAGCGACTTTGTGCGCTGTGAGCTTTCCTTTTACTTTATTTGTTTATTGTTAATTACTTCTGGTATCTCTACGCTTTGCTTTGACAAGATAGAGTTATTGGTATTACTGCTAGTTGATTGTTTAAAGTTATTAAGAATTGAGAACTTCCAATAGTGAAGCATTGTAAACATCTTCTCTGAAAAAAGAGAGAAGGATGAATGTGACACACCCCCCCCACTTCGTAAGTATTGTGTACACTTTGTAATTACTTTGATTGTTTTACTATAAACCGTTGGCGAGTAAGAAGAAACCTCCCCTTCGAGGAGAGATTTACATCTCACATAGTTGTGGCTGAAGTCAAGTTGTGTAATCTATCGAAAAGCTGATTCGCGCTAATTTTTCACCCAATAGGGGCTTCCAAATACAATCAGACAAATGCCCAAAGATATAACATCAACAAGCACCCATTTTGGAAGTCAATGGTGAACCTAAACTTGATAGGACATTGTGTTGACTGAAATCTCAACAACTTGTTTCAGCCAACCCATTGAATACGAATTTGGGTGTTTCCTTATTTGCAAACCAAGCTCTTCTACCAAAATTTGAGAAATTTGATTCACTTGAGAACAAATATTAAAGAGTAAAACTAATTTGTGTCTTTTGAGCTGCACTTTGACATGAAATAATTTAGCAATCTTGTCCTTGTTTTTAGCATCATCTCTTATCACATTTTCTCCTTGCTGCATCTTGGCACATGATAACCACATTTGAAGTGCATTCTATTTCCTTTACTCTCTTGCTCCATGAAGCATTCTTTTTCTTTTTGTACTTGTAATGCAGTCTAGTTTAGGTTTTTAAATTAAAAACTGCCTAACATATAAGCCAAATTTATATCAATGTGAACATTAGCAAAATGGAGACAACAGGATTACATGACAACTATTTATTACCCTTTTGTAGTTCAATACAACATGCTCAAAGAGAACTATACAATGCTTCAGGAGCAACAGGATATTTTCAGGAACTTGCATCTTTCACATACAAATGCAGTTTTAATAATTAAAATATACATCTTTTGTTTTTATCAATTTAATGTCCTTTAGTGCCTCTGTTATTAACCATGATCTGTTCTTCTAGTTTAATACCTTTTCTGTTTTGCATACAAATGCTTCCTGCTTGATGTTCTGCTACCCATTCTTGTTTTTCTGCATTATTCAATGATATCTCCCTCTTGGTTTTTCCTTATAAACCTTCTTTTTCTTCTCCTTAATTCCTCCCTCTTTTTGATTTTGTGTTTCTTTCTGCAGCATTAACTTTTCTTGTTGCTTTTTGTGTCCGACTTTAGCAGCTACCTGAATCTCCACTTGATCAGCCAAGAAAACTCTTCTCTTCCTTGCATGTTTTGTTGCTACCTCCTTTAGGGCCTCCACATGCAGCCTCTAGTAGAAAAAATGACCATGATGAAAGTATATGGCCAAGAAATGGATGAAGACCAAGTTACCCGGTCGTTTTGGATTAGAGATGCGAATGCGAATGCGAGAATCGATTATGGGATTGATCAAAATTTTTAAGGGTTAGGTACAGCTTGGGTACGACAATACAAAAAACATATAAAAATAAAAAATATATACATATTTGCAGCAGTAATTAAGTTCAGAATACACCACCATGTTAATAGTCTAATAACATAGCAAAAATACATCACCACTTTCATAGTCACTAAGTCAAATATTAAAATATTGGTGATTACTCGAATGTCATGATATAAAATTATAAATTAAAGTTCAAACATAAAATGTCAAACGTTTACAATCAGCCATTATTGACCATTAATCAATCTGAATCATATGGGTCATCAAACAAACTAGCATTATTAGATGCTACATTTTGTGTAGAACTACAAATAGCATCCGTGGCACT
>VDFB02077370.1:0-24902 GCA_007258455.2 Sequoia sempervirens
AAATATTGCATGTGAAACCTCTGTAAAATTGAATTAACATACTTATTTTGGCCAAACCATAGCTTTCTATTCACCTTATCTCTTCTAATTTCCATCCCAAAAATATTTCTATCTACACCAAGATCTTTCATTTCAAATTTAGTTGCAAGTTGAGATTTTAGTTCTAAAATCATACCTTTCCCTTTACTAATAAATATCATATCATCAACATATAATGCAATAAATAGGAAACAGTCACCATCAATTTTATAATAAACACAATGATCTAATTTAGAATGCTCAAATCCCCAACTCAACACATATATATCAAATTTCTAGTACCATATCCTAAGACTTTGTTTTAGGCCATACAAAGATTTATTCAATTTGAAAACCAATTCACTTTTACCTTTCACCACATAGTTCTTTGGTTGTGCCTTATAAGTATCATCCTCCAAGTCACCATGAAGTAAAGCAGTTTTCACATCCATTTTCTCAACTTGTACATCATAGGTAGCAACAATATAAATCAAAAATCTAATGGATGTCATTTTTGCAATAGGATAAAATATTTCACCATAATCAACACCCACAACTTGAGAGTAATCTTTCGCAACCAATCTTGCTTTGTACTTCTCAATACCTCCATCTGAACCAATCTTTTTCTTGAAAACCCATTTACAACCAACAAGATTTCTTCCTTCAAGAAATGGTACAAGATCCCATGCATCATTCTTTCTCAAAGCTATCATTTCTTCATCCATAGTAATCTTCTAGGATTCTGCATCAATCATACCTAATTCCATTTCTACTAATCTAGGTCCATCCATGTTAGTATTCAAAGAAAAAATATATCTCCAATCATCAGGTAAATACCTTTCAAGTGGTTGTTTGTGCCTTGTATACCTATGAACAAGTTGAGTTGGAGGTTCTTCCTCCTCTTTTGAAGATTCAGAGCTAGATGAGCTCTCCTTAACTTGTCTATGCATGGGCCTCAATTCAACTTTCTCAAGTGTAGAAGGAAATTAAATCATATTTTCTTGTTTACTTTATTTTGGCTGCAATGTATTAGAAGAAGGCTTAGTTTCTCTAAAAATAACACCTCTACAATACATTACCTTCTATGCGACATGATCCAAAATATTGTATCCTTTATCACCATAACTATATCTGATGAAGATACATTTCACAACCTTGTTTTCCAAATTTATTCACTTCTCCTTTGGCACATGTGCATATGCCTCACAACCAAAAACTCTAAGATGTATTAATGAAGGCTTGTGACCACACCATGCCTCTACAGGTTGCTTATCAACAAGAGCTAATGTAGGTAATCAGGTAACAAGTAGTGGCAACAAATTCAACTCAAAACCTTTATTCTAGACTAGCACCACTCAACATACTCATTGCCTTATCCATCAGTGTCCTATTCATTCTTTTCGTAACTCCATTCTAGTGTGGAGAATACATATTTGTATTTTTGTCTATGAATACCATAATCTATCAAAATCATTAGAGTTAAATTCATCACCATTATGAGTCCTCAAATATTTTATTTTCTTTGTAGACTACAACTCAACCATTGCTTTAAACTCATTAAATCGACTGAAAACTTCATATTTATTTTTTAGAAAGTATACCCATGTCCTACTATAATCATCAATAAATGAAACATAATATGTGGATTTTCCAATCAAATGAACATCTACATGACCAAACACATTAGAATGAATAAGATCCAATACACCATAAGATTTTTGAGAACTCAAGTAAAACTAAACATAGGTTTTTTTCATAAATGCAATGATCACATAAATCAAATTCAAGATTAAAATCAGACTACCCTTCAATAAGGTTTATATTTTTCAAGGTCCTCATACCCTTTATCCAATGCAGTCAAGTCTCTGGTGGCATAACATAGTTTTCTTTGTAGGTAACTTTGATTCAAAAGAAAGAGCACCCTTGGGTACCCAGAAGCCATGACCATCTATTGAAGATGAAACCCTCACCTCTTCCAATGAAGTAGCCATATACTTACTTTTCATAGAAGTATTATTGTAATCAACACTTGTATGCATCAAGCTTATACAATGTTTCATATCTAACACCTCTATCAATCACCATAGCACCTCTAATAATCTTGCATCCTACATAAAAAATACTACCTGCACACTTGCATCTATTAGTTTTCTCACAAATAAAAAAAATTGTGTTAATCTAGGGATATGCAACACACCATTTATCCTTTTTATTCTACCATTAGGAAACCTAATTCTAACTTTACCATGACCAACAATATTTAAACAAGAATCATCAACCAAGTACACCTTACCTCCATCAAATTCTTCATATTCAGAAAACCAATGTCTATTAGAAGCCATATGGAAAGATGCACCCAAGTCAATTAACCATGCATCATTACATGCACAAGTTTAAAAAGTTGCACTAAATGTGTCACCATCTTCCTTCTCAAATTGGTAATGAGAATCAAATCTCTTCTTTTTCTTCATCTTTTTTTCTTTGAAGTCCTTACAAATTGTAGCATCAAAAATTGTACTCCCTTGTAGGTGATAGTACAATTTCACGCTTAGTTTGGACCTATTTTAGTGACCCTTTCATATATGCATTTTCAACACCTTCTAATTAGGCCCTAATATCCTAAATTATGCATTATGAGGCCTATTTTTTTACTTTTTGACAAAATGCAAGTGGATAACAATTGCATTCATCTAATGCTTTGCCCTTGACACCTTATTTTTTGAAAATAGGGCCAAGACTAGGATGCCCTTGGGTGCCTCTATTCCCATATTTTTTCCCCTCCAAATTTAAGCATGTTAGTGTCAGCATTTTAACATTTGAAATTCAAGTTGCAAAGGATGGCTATCGGGATCTAATTTTCAAAAAATTAGAGAAATGTCTATAAATACCAAGTCTTTTCACCATTTGAAACTAGAAGATAAAAAGAGGAAATAGATCATTACATTCCACCAAACACATTTAAATTTGTATGGTTTCAAGCTTATTTTCAAATTTGATCAATCTCTATTCCATGATTGAAGGTTGATGAAAATAGAAGAACATGATGGATTCTAGGTTTGGGAGATGCACAAGTGGAAATTTCCTTCAACCTAATGATTTGTATCTTAAGTGTTCTAATTTTTAAGCTTCATCTTACTTGTAACCTAAAGTAAGGAATCATTATGTTTTATATTTCCTATGGGCATGTTCAGATTCCTCTTAGGTAGGTCTTGTCATTTTTATATAGGAATCCTTCTATAACATACTTGAGTAGGGTTTTATGCATTTTAGCTCATCACAACCTTAGATACACTTCAGGTTAAGAGCGCACCCACTTTAATGAATCAGATCTTTGGTTATTTTTGGAGGTAGAAATACCAAAACAAGGCTTTGACTGAGGCAAACTCCTATATAGCCACCCCCACCATCACTTTTGTATATTTTTTACATGTCTAAATTCAAAGACATATGTTTGCAGAGCATGCATCAAAGAGTAGACAGAGAGATACATGTTCAAGTTTTTAGTTCCAAAAAAGGCATACAAGGACTTAGACATCCTTGCCTCTTATTCAAGTTCAATACAAATTTACAGGACAGGTACACAACACTCTACCCTTCTCAGATCTTCTTACAAATCTTTGTTACAATTTATCAGTTGTTGAAACCTTGAATTTTTCATATTAAGGCACATAGTTTAATTAGGTTAATCAAGGCACGTCAATTCTAATCAATTTATAAGGCTCAAAATTTACCATACCCAATATTTAACCTAAATGATTTACCTATGTTTAAACCCACATGTAAATAATATAAGCTTGCAAAGTATAAAAATATTTTTTTTTCTTTTCAATTTCAATAATAATATGCACATTTGAATTAATCCCATTTCAAATTTCCATTGTATTTATAAAATAAACATCACAAAATCCAAAGTAACGCTTTCATATTTCATAACTCCATTTCAATGATAACATTTTCCCATTAAAAATTTCTCAATAAGAATAGAGATACATGAATACATACATAGCTTTCATGAGCTTTAATGAAATAGACATACAAATGGTCCAAATGTCCCTTCCTAGGCATACATATTAGATGTCCCCAACATTGTCCCCATTACTGGTGCATACATTCTAGTTGTCCCCAATACTAGTGCATACATCCTCAAACCTTGGTCATTAACTATATGAGGGAGAGTATCACACAAGCACTTTTATGCCAACCATGGACTTACTACAGTCCCCCGCACATCTACCTAACTAGTAAGATAGCCCTCCCTTTGACAAAGAGATTGATTTGGCAAACTCATAGTACTAGCCTTCCTGAGTATGGTGTTGTGTCCTACATATCTAGAGTTACCATACATTGGCTTCAACCTACATGTATGATGTTCCCTACCGAGTATGCAAACCTAGATCACAATGAATCGATAATGTAAACACTGGCTACTTACACTACTTTGGCCAAAGAATTCAACACCCAATACTTGGAGTGTAAGTCGTATGTTCACCCACCCCTTAACTCAATTTGGTAAATGACCACACATAATCTTTCCATTCATAATATAATTTCAACCAAAAATGTGATGATATAACAAACAAACTAACTAGGTTACTACCTTTCCCATGGATTATCCTAACCCTAGGAATAACCAAGTTAATCATACATGCACACATACTAAGTGACCAACTAGGTTACTCCCTTTCTCATGGATTATCCTAACTCTAAGAACAACTTAATTAACCATATGGGTAATCATAATGGCACAACATTAAATGACTCCATTTCAAAAGTGTAGTCACAACATTAAGTGTCTTCATTTCAAAATAATGATCTTATTAAAAATGACTTAAATTCAAAATTATGATCTTAACAATAAATGACTTCAATCAAAAGTATGATCTCATCAAGAAATGAGTTCAATTCAAAAGTATAATCTCAATAATAAATACTTCAATCAAAAGTGATATAAAATCTCTCTTTCAATATGACTAAAATATTTAAATGTTTACAATGTTCACTGTGTTCATATCTAAACTGGAGGACATCATCAACTTGTGAGGAGTTTGTGATTTTGCACCCATAGTCCTCTTCATAATAAGACTTGGGTTGCAGGAACATAAGTCCTCTTCTAGAAATCCATGAATAGGAATAGACTCTTAGTCAAGAATAAGAAAATAACATAATCAAAATATATGTTAATCAACCCTAATGTTGATTATTGATATAACAATCAAGTATACACCCTAACCCTAGGGAAAATACTTTTCTCCTACCTTCAATGTGTTATGAGTAATCAAACAAGTATAGATTATCGAAATGGTTTGCATAACATCACAACCTATCAATGTTGACATGTCTATCATGCTATCATTCTCATTGTATTACTAACCTCATTATCCATAGAGGTTTACCCAACATCATAAGATAACAAATTCAAGATAATGTTGGAAATAGGATGCCATTTAATTGCAAATCCTAAACGTGGTATTTCATGTATCTCCTTGTTTTCTTGGAATGTGTTAATAACACTAATATTATTGTGAGATTAATATTTGGATGAAATAAATCATGAAATTGACATTTTGTATTTATTCTAAATAATAGGAGCATGTGGGTGCACACATGGTAAGAGTGAAACTCACCTTGTGTTAGTTAACTATCACAGATGTAGTTATACGGCGAATGCATGTCAAGATCCTAGGAGTTAGGATTTGATGTTTTACATGCTTGAAGTTGATTAGGGAACCGAGTTAAGTTAGGTTCAATGATTCAATTTAGTTGATTCGATTCGGTTTAGTTGATTCGAGAATCAGTTTGAATTCAGTTGATTGATTCCGAGTTCAATTAAAGTTCAGTTCAGTTCAGTTGATTATCTTCAGTTGCATGCAAGTGCATGTTGCATGCATGTTAGTTATTTTGAGTTGCATGTATTTAGCTTCAGTTAACTTGGAATGCATGGCTAATAACATTGAGTTGTATGACAGATAACAGGGACTACCTCCAGTTAACAAGGGATGACCATTCTTTGGGAATGGTGTTGAGTAAATGTTTCAGTTAACAATAAAGCACTTGAAGCTAACTTGGGTGCCCAAGATACTTTATTGGAATTAACTCCAATGCATGATAAGATATTTCTGATGGCTCAGTTAAGTAGCTTTAATTGTGGGCGCCATCTTTGAGAAATAGCTTTGGAATTATCACCGAAGTGAAGGAGAAGTTGTAGCTTTAGTTTGGGACACCCAAATGCATGATGCACATGTTGTAAGCTTTAGTCTTCACTGAAGAACTCTACTTGAAGGAATATGGCATACCTTTTCAAGGGCTTGAGATTATGCATTGTAATTATCACCATTTGGAGATTACAAGGTTGCATATTGTCTATATATCTCATTCAAGTTGAATAGAGTTTTGAGATTGGTTATTACAGGTGTGAAGAAGATTGGAAAAGACAGAAGAAGCATTCTCAAGCAAGAATTGGAGCTATTGTAATTCAGAGTTTGAATAATAGAATAATTCTTGGTGGAGTTTTTTCCCAAAAGGGTTTCTCCACGGTATATCTTGTGTGATCCTTCTATTATCCTGTCTAGTTCTTCTAAATAATTCTCTCTACATTCTACAACAGTAAAATGGATTAATCAAGATAATCATCCACAAAGAATTTATGTAACAAAGAAAAGACTTACTTAGAACAGCAATATTAAAGAGTTTCACGAGGAGTATTAAGTAAGAAAACACCTCATTTTTCAGCGGATAACACTTCAATGTATTAATTTGTACAACCTATGAAGTATATATAATCTATGACAATTTAGGTATTTAAGCTAATATGCTAATATTATCTTATATAACCACACAATTTCAACAATTGGAATAGATATGTATATATAATCTCAACCAATAAGATATCATAATAAATCACCCAAAGATCATGTCTACCTTCCAAATCATAGGACCAAATATTCAAATGTGGAGGAATGAGGAGAATTCTCTGAAGCATTTTAGAGCAACTTCCTGAGCCATTGAAAGTGAGAGATTCGTTTATGCATTTTATATCAACAAATAGTGAATACAAAATTCACATGAGCAACAAGAGATATAGAAACAACTATTGAACCAACTCATTCAACAAAATTCATAATACTTTTGATCATTATCCTAATTGTAGCATATGAAACCATCCACACACATTGCCATGCTTCCATATGCACACACTATTGATATCAATGACAACACCTACAACATACTTGCAACAAATCTCTCATTTGTGATAGGTGTTTTGGTTGTAGGTATTTTTGGGAGTTGTGTTGTGGGGTTCACTATCAACAACATGGTATCAGAGCACTAGATTTGTGACTTCCTATCCAAATTTTGAGAGATCTGACCTTAAGGGAAAAAAAATCTCATCCTAGGATGAGACAGGCATTACCAAGTCTAGAACGATCAAACACCCTAAGAATGCCTATCATTTTTTTTAGTTTGGAGAAGTTGAAAAAAGACAAAAAAAATTAGGGCCTGAGATTTCTATATGAAAATTCATACTTTTGTACAACTTAGGCATTGCATAGCAGTCAAAAGCAAAAAAATTGTAGGCGAATTAAAGATTTTTTAGGTTTCAAACTTTTTTTTGTTGCAAAAATAATATCATTTTTTTTGCAAAGAAAATTAAAAAAGGGGGCAATTTCAAAATTATGTCGTGTAGGCTTGAGGCTTTAATAAAACTATCTAATGGCCTTTATTAAGATGTGTGACTATTGCAAAAGCACTTGACAACCCCACTTGGGCCTTACCGATGGCAAGGTCAACACAACTAAGTCACAAAATCTAGTGCATTTTAAACCCTAGCGGCTACCAAACTTCACTAGAATCTTCAAAGATTTCATGAAACCTCACCAACTTCCAACGATGATTAGAGATAGAATATTTTGGCATTAAGAAAGTATATATTGGCGAATTTGGATTTTTTAGCAATTGGATTTTTTGCAATCATAAGGAATATTTCGTGGAATATGCTACTAACATCAATATGACACCATGCTGATGTCGGTAGTACATTTATATGGACCCTCTTTTCCCCCCAATAGCCTTCTTTTGTCCTAAAGGATTTTTTTTTTCTTTTGGCATAACTTAGGTATACGATGTCAAAATCGAGCAAATGAGATATCACCAAAAATTTGGTTCCATCTACTTTTTGTGGTGTAGGTCTCATTATTATATTTTTCTATTGGTTCATGTTATTCTCAATCAGATTTAGATCTTCATTTTGCACTTTCAAGCTCATAAATTTTCACCTGTATCTCTGATTTTCATGATTCTAGTGGTGTTTGGAAGGTATTTCATAGCTCTTCAAATCCATTCATACACTTTTTCTAGAATCTACCCTAGCAAGTACATTTTACTCATTTTTTGTGGCTTCACATTTCTATCAATTACTTGGATGTCTTGGCACCTAAAAGGATATGTTTGCATTAGATGACTTCATTTGAGGAAGTATCATGGGTTTTTTTGTTCATCCTGGAAAAAGATAATTATGAATCTTGGTGAAATGAAATCTCAAAACATCTCACATGGATTGATATTTTTCCTTATCTATATGGACTCATACCTACACTAGACACACGAAGGAGTTATTTATCATGGGGTATTATCAATGCATGTTGTAGTGGTTATATGTTCTAATGCTGATCTCAACACTTTGTATGTTCTATCAAACATTGAATGTCCCCACACACTTTGGACTCGACTTTGGGAGATCCATGGATACCCTCATCTCTATCCATACCTAGAGGATCATTCTACAAATTGTCTCATTCCTCTTACAAATACAAATTTCATTTCCTTTGATGATGATACTTTAGAGGAGCTTGAGTATATCACAAGTATCACATGTTCTAATGGTTTAGAGACTTTTCTTCATGTCCCACTCTTTAGATTGAGACTTCATCATCATCTTGTTTTGTTCTTGATCAAATTGGCATAACCACATCCTTGGCCCCTATTGGTTCAATGCAATAGGACATCCATCTTCTTTTAGAGATAGCTACTTGCGATTTGTATCCTGCAAACATATCATCCTTATTTTTAGAGTCTTGTATTATATATTTGGAGGATTATTTTGAGGGCATTCATCTCCTCTTTGTTGGTAGCCACCTCATTTCTATTGGTCCACAATCTTCATCACATTTGCAGCTTGTTCTACATCAATCTTCACTAGTTTCTAGATTGCCATCATCTCTTTTCAACATGTAGACACTTGAACACTTTTCAAAGGCACACATCATTTGGATTTGGATTCTTGATTCACCCATATTTTTGGATTGGATTCTCTAATCATTAGTGGATCTATTTCTTCCTAAGGGGACAAATTTTGTTTGTAGGAAGTGGATCGTATTATATCTTTATACATTTATCATGTTGCAAGGTGTGTTCCCTTGATCTCCTTGTGTTGTGCAGTGCAATGTTTGGGTTCGTGACATGGATTAACTAGCTCCTATGGATTAATTAACTCTGTTGGTTGTATCAAGAATTAACAGGTTGATCTTTTGGTACAACGACAACTGTGTGTGCAATAATTGGTATCAAAGTTTGGGTCATATGTTTGAACCCCTTGATTTCTCTTGGGGGAATATTGCAAGGCGTGTTCCCGTGGTTTCCTTTTGTTGTGCAGTGTAGTGCTTGGGTTTGTGACATGGATTAAGCACCTCTCATGGATTCATTAACTCTGGTAGTTGTATCAGGCATTAACAAGTCATTATTTTGGTGCAACGACAACCGTCTATACAACACATCATTGTTACAAGAGATACTTATTTATGGGGGGATTCATATCCTAATTTCATCTCTCCTATCAGGGGGACATATATTGTACTTGTGTGACATAAGTAGTCCTTGGGGGTCACATTGAGTCCTCCTTCTATCCTTCTTTCACTATTGCAATCATTTCATTTTCTCTCTTTTGGAGAGGAGTTTTTCCCATGTGGTTTTCTCCTTTCATCTACTCATGAGAGATTTCATTTATTTGTACATGGGTACCTCGTTAGGACCTGTATCTAGGACCCATTCATACATCCATCATTGCATTCTTCATTAAGGTTTTTAGCTTCTCCCTAAGTTGATCTTAAGGGGGATGTTGGAGCAATTAGGATAATCACTTGATAATTAATTAATTATGAATCATTGCATAATTATTAAGTGCCTTATTACTTTATTCACTTAAGATAAACTTAGGAGTGCTATTTTATTAATTATATTGGGCTAAATATAGGTCAAGTTGTCTCATTGCATGAGATTAAGACACTTGTCACAATCTAATGTAATACTTAACTAGGGTTTTTTTTTATTCTTTTATAAGCATGCACATTCACTTTAATAAAGAATTCCATTCAATTCAATTACAATTTCAAGTTAATCTCAATATTAGATGCTTGTGTGATACTTGTATGGATTCAATATTTTCTCTCTTGGTTGCATAGCAAATCAGTTGCTTTGATCTCTTGTTTATGATAGGTGTTTTGGTTGTAGGTCATTTATTGGAGATGTAGGATTCACTATCAACTCCAACACCTACCATAATTGTCATGCCACTCATTTAATTAATTAATTTCAAAAATAAAATAAATTACATGTCTTCTATGACATTTACATATTACGATAGCTCATGTTTGCCATTTCTTCCTCCTCTCTTTGCTTATCACCAGTGTCTTCCACCATTCCCACAAACATCTCTTCACTGCTCACCAATGCCAATTGTTGAGATTACCTCCATTGATAATTTTCAAGATCCCCATCCTTGACATCATGGGATAAAATGCAAAGTTGAACCAAAAAAACATCACCATTGACCAACCCAATGCATCTTTTTTTGTGCAGGATAGATGGTTATAATTCTTGTAAAATTTTGAAGGTTATGAATTAGACTTGGTGAAGGAATTTTAAATAAATACCATTGAATTTATCTTTGGTAAAAAAATGTTTGCATAAAAGTCACGTATGTCATGATAATCCAACTTTCTAGAGTTCCTGGAGTTGGGTAAGATATTTCACACAATAAAGCATCATATGACGACTCAATACAAGCATTACATGTGCCTTTAAAACCCATACACAAGTATGTGGTTAGCAAAGGTACAATCAAGGGTATCAAACATTCTAGTCTTCCTAAACCATGAGCCACCATCATTGTATGGGTGATGAAATTTCTCACTTTCGACATCCAATATCACACCATTATGGATCTAGGTATGTGAATATTTTCTCATCTTCGCTATGGTGCTTCTCGGTCCAATTCCATTATCAAGTTTCTTGTATTTTTGTATTTGTTGAATAACATGATTATAATATTTCAACATCATAGTGGCCAAGTAAGCCATCATGGGATTATTCATCTCATCATCAAGTACCACTTCAATAGGAAAATGGGCAACAAAAATGGTTGGTAAGAATTCTTCTAATACCAAGCTCTTATGACCAAGTGGTCAAAATTGAAAAATGAACTACCAACTTCAACCTTAGAAGCACCAACTTGTGCCTTTTCTCAACTTTGGATAGCTCTAGAGCCTCCCATAATTGATCTAGAGGAAGAAGAAGGAAGAGATTCCTCCAAAACAACACACCTTGAACAAGCTGCCCCTACAACAAGTCAAACTCGAAGACGTTATCGACTTTGAATCCAATAGGAGGTTGAAGATGAGGCTAAAAAATTATAAGTCTTGCCAATATCTTAGGTATCCTCTCTTGTAGTCACTTTGTGCCTCCAAATAAACCCCCTAACACCTCTTGTAGACAAGAAAAACAAACTATATAAGGATCTACTTCAAAATCTAAATAAGAGACTCATAATTTTTCAGGCTCTTCCCCTATCTTAGGTAGAGAAAGAATTGCAAGAATGTAGGAAAATAATCCTCGAAATGAAGGAGCTCATGATAGCCAAATAAAAAAATTTACAAAAAGAATAGTAAAAAGAAAAACGATGCAATAGACCATGTTGCATTTATTCAACATTTGTAAAAAGATTTAACACAAGCTTGGACCAAAAATGTCAAAAACATGATCAAATTGTAGTTTTTTCTTGTTGAAGAGCTACTTATCTAGCAACACAAGATGTGGGTATCCAACCATATTTTCCTCCACCTTCAAACTTCCTATCACTCGCATCTATCTAGTTATGGATAGAAAATGCCTAGCTTTGAAAAGAATTGGAGACCCTCAAAAAGGAGAAAAGTACAACAGATGCAAGGATTTCTCAAGCATGTGAAATTGGATCATCACTCTTGGATATGTGTAAACCTTTTGGTATGTATACATTATTGCTCCATGAATAATTTTTTCAATGGAAACCCATGCAAATGTCATCCAAATGTCTAATAGAAGTTGAAAATGATGTTGAGTTTATGGAAAGTTATTTTTTTAAGTAAATCCATGATCAAATGCGAGAATTTTTCCAACATGGGTTCCTCCTAGACATCATGATTTTTCTATGCTTAATCCATGTGTAGATGAATTACAACTTCAAGAATCTGTTTCCCGACTACACAAACAAATTGAGTGGGGTTAAAGGGTGGAGAAATGTTGAGTAGACTAAAGAACCCTAGGCATACCTATGTGACATGAATATCCTAAGATGAGCCACTTATTTAATAATTTAGAGCTTTATTTCATCAACCCCAAATTACTACTTAGTATATTCATAATATTTTCTCTATCATTGAAGCCTTCTAATACCATAAAGGTACCATTCCACCAACCACCACCAATGCCTGCATTACTAGATGGACAACCATACTAGAGACCCCACACCACCATGATCCAATTTCACCAATCAATCTTAGATGGAGTCTGGATAGGGTAAGACAACTAATTATTTTAACTCAAGAGAAAAATAAGTGTTAGGTTGGTATGATATTTTGGCCACCACTCATCATCATGCATATATAACGAGTTACATATCCAAATCGAATACCTCAAAACATGATGACATGATGGCTTGGAAAAATCACCCAAACTCACAGCTATGAAAATGTTGGAATGGACTTTGAGGAATACAACATTGAGAAATATGAGTGTTCTAGATGGTTAGTGTGATATAGGGGGATTCACTACTCATGAGTTCTCTTTGTTCAGAGAACCTCATGAGGTGAAATACTCTATATTACCTCAATGGAACAACGGTGAGAGTTTTAGAATCTAAAAGAGCAGGTCATAGAGATTCTCTAGACAAACTATCAAGCTATTGACCAAAGGACATTAGCTAAAAATGAGAGGAACCAAGCCTCTATTGCAATGGTGTTTTGTTCCACACTTTCTCCACTGACGTGGTGGAGTGTTGATGTTGTTGCTACGAAGTGTAAAGTGTTTGTAGAGAGATTGTGAAGCTTGTGTATGAAATCCATAAGTGGTGAAGAGATCTTCCAACCCCTAAATGCCAGTTCAGGGACTAAATATGAAGGAATGAGGAAGAAAATGACCATATTTGGGTCGGTCAGATGAGGAGGGCATTACAAATCGACCACCTATGGGAAGTGTAATGCCTTTGCAAGCTCTAGATCCAGGAATCTGTTAGGAATGTAAGCGTGCCACACAAACGTTTGCGTGCCGCACAAGCATCCTCAATAGAAACACCTCCACTGATGCTCAAAATAGGTGCCAAGTGTAATGCGAGCAACAGGCTTAGGTGGAATTAAGCCTTCAAACTTGGTTTTCTAAGGTGGACAAAGGAAAAAAGGGGAATTGCACATAGGGTGCAAATTTTCTCTTATACATTTTTCCCCCACTTTAGCGAGCATGAATACTGATGAGTGCTCGGTAAAGTAGATGAAGAAAGATTAAGGTTAGAAATGTATACCTAAACCATTGAGGAAGTAGATAATACATTAGACAAGAAGAACCTACAATAGATAGCAATGTTAGAATATAAAAAGCTAAAGGATTTGAGTTAGCAAAGTAAAGAGATCTCGATGTAGAAGATTGTCTTAGTACTATGTGTAGTCCCTAACACATAGGAGAATTTTAAGATGAAGAGGGAAGGAGCATATACTTAGGATGAAGGTGTATATCTTCGATCTGGTATATACAAGAGAGAAGAGAGAGATGAATAAAGCATGTGGTGAAAGCAAAACCCGCTTAGGAGTAGAATCCGCACCACAAAAGAGGTGATAAAAGCAAATCCCGCTCAAGGAGGAAACTCGTATCATCGAAAAGCGCATGGTGAAAGCAAAACCCGCTTAGGAGTAAAACCCACACCATAAAAGAGGTGATAAAAGTAAACCCCGCTCAAGGAGGAAACACGTATCACCAAAAAGTGTGTAGTGAAAGCAAAACCTACTCAGGAGTAGAACTCACACCACAAAAGAGGTGATAAAAGCAAACCCCACTCGAGGAGGAGAACCCATATCACCTAGCAAAAGTGTAAGCGTCTCACAAGCCCGTAGACCTACAAGGAGGCATCCCCCAAGATCTCTCACATGGAAGAGGCCGAGAAAGTGCCTTACAGACCTGCAGATTTGCAAGGAAGGTGTCCTTCAAGAAATTTCACATGAAGGAAACCCTAAGAAGCTGACTCCATAGATTCAAGCAGCGACAACATGTCTACCCATAGATAAAACATGTCAAAAGCAGTGACACGTCTACCCGTAGATAGAACATGTTTAAAAGTGGTCAGTCACGCAGACCGTAAAACTTTCAAAGGGGTCCATTGGGAACCCGGTGTGAAAAAAAGAGGGGTCCACTCAAGGGACGCGTTATGTGAAAGGTGAGGTCTAGTCAGGCTACCCCCAAGCTAGACATGAAGATATGAAATAGGTCTATTCAGGCCACCCCCAAGCTAGATTTCAATAAATTTGTTTGAGAAAAGATTTCAAAGAGGTCCCTCAGGAACCATTCAAAAGGAAGAGGGGTCCACTCAATGGACACTTCAATTGAAAGAGAGAGAAAAGAGAGGGGTCCTTAAGAGGGACACACATCTCTAAGAGGAGTTATCATTGCTCCCAACATATAGGGGAGGAGAACCATGCAAAATACTTAGAACAGGATAGAGGTAAACCTCGATATCACTTGTCAAGAAAAGAAAAGGAAGGTGCATCAATCAAAGAAGAGTTTGATGGAACCTAAATCATGAAGTTGTATTTTATCTTTCAAGGCCTTACATTCACTAGTGGAATGGCCAAGCACTCGATGGTATGCACAAAAAGGATGTTCTCCTTCATCATGTTTATGGGATTTCTTATGTGTAGGAGAAGGAAGAGTGATTAAGTGGGCTTTTAGAAGCCGCAAAAGAATACACTCTTGCTCAGATAAAGGATGAGGAGTGGAAAGCAACCCTTTCTCTTGTGGAGAAAATTTTGACTTCTCACAAGAAGAAGAAGGCACAAAGATTGAAGATAAAGGAGGAGGATCTCCATAGAGAGCATCATTTCAACAAAGAGGATTATGCTTCTTTATGGGATCACTATCAACCTTCTTGATAGGACTGCCAACATTAACCTCCTTAACATAAGTGTGATCATCTTCCTCAAAAGGAGGATCAACAACAAGAACATTACAATTTGCATCCACATTGCCCTGCAATACAAAAGAATGAATATCTTTGATAACGGGTGTGAATGATGTTGTCGGAAGGTCTAAATGGATCGAGTTGACTTTATATTCTCCAATGAAGGAGTTTTTGAAGTTTAAAGAACTCCAATCATCACCAAGACATGCATTCTTTTGAGAAGAGGTAGAAGGAGCACACTTAGGACTCCTTGCTTTAGAAGGATCTTCTTCAGGGATATTTATCTCAAGAGTACCCTTTGTAGAAGGTACTGCTGGAGTAAACATTGACATAGTGGAAGACACTAAAGTAATAAGAGTAGGCACAACTGAAGCCTGACCAACAACTACCATTTCACATAAGTGCATAGAACTAGGGTCATCCTTGACTGTGACCACTCAATTGTTAGCAATGAACTTAATACATTCGTGCAAGGTAGAAGGAATTGCACCCATAGCATGAATCCATGGCCTACCAATAAGAAGGTTACATGGTAACTTTTCTGCCACATGTATAAGGGTAGGTACGGTAATAGGTCCCAACCTCAAAGGCAAGACTATCGTGCCTAAGGAATGTTGACTGACATTATCGAACCCACGAAGGATGACAAAAGTATTAATAGAAGATGGGTCAATATTAATCTTGTGCAATAGATCAATACTGCATACATTGAGTGCCGCACCAGCATCAATGAGAGTACGCCTAATGCCAATGTTATTAATATTAACTATAATTAGTAGAGGATCCGCTTGCTTCCATACCTCCAGAGGCGGGAGCTCTTGCGGGTAGAATATTTGACAAATCCGCACGAATATACATCATTAATGCATTAGCATCCATCGGTCTAGTGGAAGAAGGCAAGAGGATCTTTTGCAAGGCTTCCTGAAGCATACCTTGATAAACCAGATCAAACTGAAGCAAGTCCCACAATGAGATCATATCTGGAGTAACACGAGGTTGCTCGACAAGACTGTTACCACTAGGTGCTTTAGTTGTAGGTCTAGGAGCTAAAGGAAGACTTGGTTGTTCATTCATACTATTCTCATAAGTATGGGCTACCGCTCTATAAGAGGGAGCCATAAGAATAGTAGGAGACTTACTATTAAATGGAACACCATCAATAGAACAAACCCTTTTAGGAGTAGGACTAGCTGGAGTCACGTAAATAATCAGTCTCTTTGGCCTTTGAGAGGCAGTAGAGACATAGATTACATTTATTGAATAATCACAACTAGTAGAATGATTATTTGAAGACTTATTCTCAACATCAATCCAAATAGGATCAAATGTGGAATAGTTATTAGAAGGGACACTCTCAACATCGACCCAAGGAGAATAAAATGTGGAAGGAATTTCATCATTTACTAATACATCATCTCTACAAGAGAGTGCATTGGAATGGATAGAGGGTAGAGTAATATTAAGAAAGGTATCAATGATTTCATCTTCTTGCAACAAAATATCCTCTGAAGAAAGAGGAACTTCATGAGAAGGATCAAGGACACCAAGTGACATGGGAAAATCCAAGCCACCATCACATGCATTAAATGGAATATCATTAATATTTTGGATAATATTAGATACATAACTAATAAAAGAATATATTAAATCCATTACAATTTTTTTGAAGAACAATGTTCTTCACGTCGGGTTCACCAAAATGTGATATAGGGGGATTCACTACTCATGAGTTCTCTCTATTCAGAGAACCTCATGAGGTGAACTACCCTATATTACCTCAATGGAACAACAACGGGAGTTTTAGAATCTGAAAGAGCAAGTCATAGAGATTCTCTGGACAAACTGTCAAGCTCTCGACTAAAGGATGTTAGTGCAGAAAGCCGACAATAGCACACCGCACTGGCATCCCAGAGGTGCGTTGGCATCTTGTAGGGACTAGAGAGTGAGAATGTCTCAGAAAATGCCTAAGCAACAACTAGCAATCTGATTACTAAGAATTGACAGAGTGTAGGAAAATGACAGAATGTGATGAAGTGGTAGAACTAAGATAAAGTGAAGAGTAAATGATAAAGATAAGGAGAAGAAAGGAAGGAGATACTTATGATCATGCGAGTGATGAAGCTTCCAGCTCGTGAATGTCTTCAATACCTGCACACAAGAGAAAGAGAGAAGTTGTTGGAGCTGTATAGGGGCCTGCCTCAATCGGACCCCATTTTGGTGTTCCCACCTCCACAGATAGCCAAATAGATAGAGAAGTAGAAATAAAGTAAATAACACTAAAGCACTACAAAATAGTGTTATGCTACTCAACCAAGTAATAGAGGAGAGGAGTGAAAGATTACCACCTCCACCAAGAGTGCTCAAGGTTGTATGGGGGAGAAAATGAGAGGAACTCAAGCCTCTACTACAATGGTGTTTTGTTCCACACTTGCTCTACTGACGTGATGAAGTGTTGATGTTGTTGCTATGAAGTGCAAAGTATTTGTAGAGAGATTGTGAAGCTTGTGTGTGGATTCCAAAAGTGGTGAAGAGATCTTCCAACCCCTAAATGCCAGCTCAAGGACTGAATATGAAGGAATGAGGAAGAAAATGACCATATTTAGGTCGGTTGGACGAGGAGGGCATTACAAATCGACCCCTTATGGGAAGTGTAACACCTTTGTAGGCTCCAAACGTAGGAATCTTTTAGGGATGTAGGTGTGCCACGCAGAAATTTGTGTGCCGCGTGGGCGTCCCTGATAGAAATGTCTCCACCGATGCTCAAAACAGGTGCCAAGTGTAATGCAAGCAGTGGGCTTAAGTGAAATTAAGCCTCCAAACTTGGTTTTCTAAGGTGGACAAAGGAAAAAAGGGGAATTGCACATAGGGTGCAAATTCACTCTTATACAGTTAGAAAGAGGAAACAAGCCAACAATATGACCATACAAATTAAGCCATGAGGACATTAATTAATTTCAATAGGGAGGGAAATGATGGGGTCAAAGTTATGCTATTTTAATTGATTTTTTTGAGAGATCATTTATCCATGTTCTAAGACACTTGATATATTTGGTGTTTTAATTAAAAAAATAGCTAATGCAAGGACTGAATAGAGCATGTAATTATAATTTTTTATTTTGTATAATATATTTATTGGATGATGAATGTTCCTCTTTATGTGCATGAATGCACATATTTTATGACTAACTATTTTAGGATTCATGGTCGAACTTCCTGAACCTCTCTAGAGTTAAGGGATTGCAACCAACTATGGAATTAATCAATAAACTCTAAGTTGGGTTTCAAACTCCCTCCTCTCTAATAAAGCCTCTGTGGATAAAATACTTTCACCAACTCAAGTAAAACCAATTTGTAAAATCACCAAGTTTTGTTCAACTAGAAGACTCCCAGTTATATTTGATATAGTATCTCAACTAATGTAAGGAACTATCATTTCCACATACCAATTGACTCGGAGAAAATATGCCTTGTGATCTATTTTGACAAGATCTCTTTATCAAAATAAAAGAGCTATTGTTATCTTAGTCCTTGGTTAAGACTGGTGTTGTAATCAACTAGTCTTTTACTAGTCTATTTCCCAGATTATAGCTTTAGGAACAAATCTTGAATATATAATAGGGTTGTTGTCTTCTAGATTTAGTTAGTTGATATTATTTTCAGAAAAAGAAAAAAAAGGAAACCCTTACCCTTTGTAATTCACCCCCTTTTGGGGCCCATTGAATATTAATAAATAGGAAAGTTTCCCAAATTTGTTAGTTTCTAGATCCCTCTAAAAGGAGAGTTGGCCCTACTCGTCCAAATAGAGATGATTCTTAGTTAGTCTTCCTTTTTGTTGATTGTTTCAATCTTGTGAATTTGTTGCATTTAGTTACTTTTTTAATTCACCTTCTACAATCCATATTAGAATGTTATGCATTCACTCTACTAAAGTTTGCAGACCCTTTCATAGTCACAAAAAAAATCAAAAACAATATTTTGCATTGATTTTTCCTCTTTACGATGTTTCTATCGTTAGAATTTTTGATTCTAGATGCATGGTAGAGTAGAAGTGTGAGATAGTTTATCCATTTCAATTATATAGGTGTGAATTAGCTTAATTCTTTTAATTCTACAAGCATGGATTATCTCAATAATTTTAAATCTATAATATTAAATTAGAACTTTAATCATTTCAATTTTACAAAGTGTGAATTAGCTAATCATTTAAATTATCCAATGGTGTGGTAGTAATATTTTATTATTTTTCAACATTAGATTAAAGATCCTATAGAAACTACCAAATTGACGAATTAAATGATAGGTATTTTGATTACTATAACAACCCCATCAACCATGTTGATTTGGTCACCATAATAGTGAAAGATTTTGACTTCATTCTAGGGTAAGAGTTATTAAAATGGGGTATGATAGATCCTTGGTTTGGTATCTAGAAAGTTTGATATTCTTAGATTGAAAATAGGCCTGCTTGGTGAGGATTGTCCGAGAAGGCCACATTGCAAAGTCTATGTCTACTATGAGCTTTCAAAAGGCCATGAGGAAGAGAAAGGGTATTATATTTTTGGCTTCCCTCCTTGGTGGATGGAATGAGGGTAGGTCATCAAAGGCATCCATCTCATCCAAGGTGGACTATTTCATTGAGATTTAAAAATTATGTTATGCTAGATTTTTTTTTAATAATTCTCCCACACTACTAGAACATGGATAATTGAATTAAGGTTGAGCTAGGGGAAAGTTTTCCTACTCGAGCATCACTTATCTAAACAAGAATCTTGGATTAGCTGAAGTAGTTGACTAAGATTTTGGAAGCAAGGTACATTCAACCATATAGGTCCCCACATGTAGCCCCCATATTATTTTAGAGTAAAAATGATGGTTCACTATAATTTTTTTTATGAATTATAGATATCTAAATAATATCACTATGAAGAACATTTATATGTTCCCTCTCATCAAAAATTGCTTTGACAAGTTGACTAGGGAAATATGCTTTACCAAGATAGATTTGAAACAAAGTTATTTCCAAGCAAATATTATGGTTTGTGTTGAGGAGAATAATTTTATAACCACAATTTATGTTTCTTATGAGGTTATGGTTATGTCATTTGGCTTGTGCAATGCACTTGCCACTTTTTGTACTCTTATGAACAATGTTCTTAAAACTTTATTAGATAATTTTTTGGGTTTATCTTGATGACATCTTAGTATATAGAAATACTATGGATGAGTATAAGGTTCATTTAGTAGAGGTTTTTTGATATGCTAAGAGAGCACCATTTATATGTGAAGAAGATAAAGTGTTCCTTTGGATAGGAGGAAGTCCAATTTTTTCAGCATGCAATAGGTAAGAGTATGCTAAGGGTGAATTTGAAAAAATTGAAAACCATAGAGGACTAGGAACCACCTAGATCAGTCCATAAAGTTTGATAGCTTTTGGGACTTGCAAATTATTATTAGAAGTTTGTGGAGAGTTACTCCAAGGTAGTTGCCCCTTCGATCAACTTACTAAAAAAGGATAGGATATGTCATTGGGGAGAGAAATGATAAAAGGAATTTGAGGCTTTAAAGAAGAATCTCATAGTGGAGTCAATGTTGGTTCTACCATATATTGGGAAGTATTTTGAAGTGCAAATTGATGCATTCGAGTAAGGAATAAGAGGGGTCTTAATGTAGCATGGAAAATTTTTGGCATATGAATCTAAGAATTTTAATGATAAAGAGTGTTAGAATCTCATGCATAAATAAGAGATTATTGGGATTGCGCATTGTTTAAGCGTATGGAGGCACTATCTCCTATGATTTTCTTTCATAGTGAAAAAAACAACATAACCTCAACCTATTTTAAGAATTGAGTTAAGCTAAATCCAAAATAGGCAAGGTGGTAGGGGTTCTTGGTAGAGTTTGATTTTGATATACTTCGCAACCAAAATAATAAACATATTGTTGTAGATGCATTAAGAGGGAAAGCCTAGCTCACTAGTGTTGAGGAGTTTCACTTAATAAGGCCAAGTGAGATCCAAATTATCCTCTTTAAGGATGTTTTGAAATGGATTCTAGAAGGACTAGAGAAGTATCCTTATGTTGCAAAGTTGGTAAGATAGGTCAGGGAAGGAATAACTCAAAGGTACAACACTAAGGATGGACTCTTTATGTTTGCTTAGGATATAGTGTATGTCCCTAAATGGAAATAGTTGAGGAAGGAAATTCTACAAGAGTGTCATGACTCCATGTGGGTAAGGAACTTAGGATAAAAGAGAACTCTTATGTTTCCAAAACAAGGGTTCTATTGGCCAAAGATAAGGTGATATATGGAGGCCTATGCAAGAATTTTCCTCACTTATCAACAAGACAAGTTAGTGACTTAGGCACCAAGTGGGTTATAACAACCTCTATCTATCCCTATGTGGCCATGGGTGAGTGTTAGTATGGATTTTATCACTCAATTTTTTAATATGGATGAGTTCACAAATATCATGGTAGTTGTTAATGGTATCATATGGTGTGCAAAATTGTACTTTTCTTTATGGAATCAATTTTTTCTATATATATATATATATTGTTGTGTGAGTTCTACATAATCCATATTATTTTTAAATTGATGAGAATCCCTTCGTTTACAGTGAAAAATGTGTAGTGCCACACCAAGGTGATCCCACAATACTGGTTTACAATTTTTGGCCAAACTGGACACTGAACTGATTTTTTCTAACTAAATCTTCACTTTCGAGTACCTATAGCGGCTAAACCTTGAGGAATTTGAAGATGATGCAAAATAGTGATTTGTGAAATTTTGTCTATATGATTCTAAATATATCAAAATTTTTGGATTAGATTGTGACTTCTTTTTCCATCTCCTTCCAAAATTATTTCTACAAGAAACACTATTTTTAAGGAGTGACACTCAATCGTGATAACACAACTTTTTTTCCATGAAGGATAAAAATTCTAATTCTTTTAAATTTAGATTTGTAAGTCTGATATATAATGCTTCCATTTGGTTAGATAGTTTTTAATTGAATATTTTTCCTTTAATCAAGTTTTCAAGTCAAACTCGACATAATTCATAGGTATGGATCAGAGATAACACAACTTTTTTTGTATTTATCAATTTTTTAAATTTTTGTTTTAATAATCTTCTATTTTTCCATATGTGCTGAACATAGAGCTTGATTTTCAATGAAAAACCTACATTCACAATAAATAAAAAAATAAATATAATAATAAAATTAAATTTATTTAAAATTATATTTTTTTAGAAGTATATAATAAGGACTACATACTTACAAAAAATAAATTTTAAATGAGTTCATTTGATCCCCCAAAAGGTAAATCAAAAGTGGTTTTTTATCAACATTTTGATAGGTGTAAAAGAGACTTTGTTATAGGTATGGTTTAAAACTAGCAGGGTTCTATCCAAGGGGGTTTGATCTAAGGTAGTTTGATCAAACCCTCTTCAATTGGAATGCTTTAAATGAAACTTTTTAAGGCTTAAATCATTATATTTTCTAAAAATATGTGATTTCAACAAAAAATAAAATCTCCCAAAAATTGTAAACTAGCTTTGTGGGATCACCCACCATTATCTATCAAGCCATAAAAACTCTTTCTACTCTACAAAATACATGTAAATAATTTTTTTATATTATTTAGGAAAGAAGCATCACCATATTTAAACAAATTCATTTTTATATAGATGACATGAAAAAATAGATGTTCACCTTAATCTCACTATCACCACAATTCTTGTACTTGATCAAAAGAGAAGCAAAATCTTAGCCTTTCATTTTCAATAAACATCCTCACAACATTCCATCCCAAAACTTAACTAAAAATTATGTCAGTGCACATGCTCACACCCTTATGCAACATCACTCCAATAGTTAACAATACATTCAATTGTAATATCCCATATTCTTGCAATAATATTTAATTATTGACTTATCACCATTTACAAATATTTTTTGTTGATTACTAAATATTCTTTCCAAGATGGTTCCTTTCATAAATAGATCTTACCTATGTTAAATCAATGTGCAAACACAAATCCCTTAACTTTATAGAAAGAAGAAACTCATTGCCAATTTAAACTTAAAATAGTTTTAGGTTTAAATATAAATGTACTATTGGTTATTGGTAACCTTATTAAAATAAATGTAGAATTGTTCACATGTTGCATGACTAAAATTCAAATTTAATTTCTTGGTAGCTTGGTCATAAAGACCTTATTTGGTGTCCCTTTAAAGGAAGTCTAATCAAACACGTCTAGTTTCCCCATGTCATTCTCCATTAATTCTCTTATGACATAAATCTCAAGCCATCATACATTGATCTTTCCCAAGTTTCTTTGAAACTTGATATCAAATAATATTACCAATTTACCAAGCTAAAAATCCTTATGCTTGAGTAGCGATCATGTCATACCTTTTGTCATTGTTTCTCCACAGGCTAACTCCATATGACTAGGAAGCATTTTTATTTGGATGTTCAAGTTTTCAAATCACTATGCATAGTTATTTGCATCCTCCAATGTGTGTTACTTATATGATGCACATATTAGGCATTAAATTAAAATAATCTCTTCCTTTCCATACACTAGCTAAGACTGTGTATAGCCAACAACCACTTTGAAGTAGTCAAGTAGGCCCATAATAGTGCTAGAATGCACTCATCCCAATACATGCATCCTACATCACAAATTCTGATTAAAATATTCCCAAGAATTTCACTAAAGGGCTCCATTATTCTAATGCCCTACAAGTTGTACGGTGTACTCTTATGGTACTAAATATTTACAATAAAATTTGTAGAGTTCTTGAAACAAAATAGGTTCCCTAGTCAATTGTCATATTTTTTATTATTATCTAAAACTACATTATAATACTATCCAATATAAAATGCATAATATTTTTTTCTCTATGATCTCTAGTTGGTGCCTAAATACTTGGGATACAATTTGAAACTAGTAGACCCTAAACATCCACACATAAAAATATGCAAGATGGAAAAGGTCTCTCATGTATACCTTAATGCTTGTGGCACTTTGGGTTCTACAAACCTACAAAGAAAGAGGGTATTAAAGGTGATCTAGTCTTCTACAAAATATTTGTTTGTTCCCTATATGTCATTGGAGTGTCTTTAAAGGGATATGTGAATATGGTTAGGTGAGTTAGTTCTTGAAGAAAAACCCACTCCATTTCTTCATAATATTTCTAAGGAATATTAGCCTAGTTGAAGTAAGGTACAAAGTTAGTAATCTGTTAGAGATAGTGCACATGTGTGAGCTATTGGACTAGGATCCATTGTGGACTTATGTTTGATGATTTTTAATAATTTAGGTACTCTTTGGAGTGATTCTAAGTGTATAATTGCATACACATTATGAACTTTTTGTGTCACACTTGTGTTGATGTGCAGGATGCGC
>VDFB02077371.1:0-13584 GCA_007258455.2 Sequoia sempervirens
ACCCCCTAACCCAACCCCTTATTTCCTAACCATCCCTTATTTCCTAACCCTACCCCCTAATTCCTACCCCATCCCCTAACCCACCCCCTAATTCCTACCCCATCCCCTAACCACCCCTAACCCTACCCCTAATTCCTACCCCATCCTAGCCCACTAACCCAACCCCTTGTTCCTAACCATCCCTTATTTCTAACCCTGCCCCCTAATTCCTACCCATCCCACAACCCACCTCCTAGCCTACCCCCTAACCCTACCCCCATTCCTACATCCCCTAACCCCACCCCCTAACCCTACCCCCCATTTCCCTGCCCATCCCTGCCCCTCTCCCACAGCCCCCCTCCCTTGCTTTATCCCCCTCCCCCTTCCCTCCCGTGACCTCACCCGGCGCCGGTGGCCCGTGCCGAGGCGGCGGCACCAGCCGGCGCCGGTGGCGGCCTGCGCCCGTGCCGGTGGCCGGCACGCCCGCGCCCGTTGGCGGCTTCAGCCCGTGGCTGACCCACTTCCGTAGCCGTAGAGCCAGCGGTGGCGCCCGGCCATGGCATACGCGCTGGCCGGCGGCTCGCCCGGCTGGCCCAGCCTGTGGCCCCGGGTAAAACTACCTAACTAATGTTTTTGGTAGTATTTTTTTCAAGCAACCCATTTTATTTTTGCCCGTCCCCGACAAAACCCGCATTTTTAAATTTATTTTTTACGTCAAAAATTGCGTAAATCACAAAAGGGGGGTTTTTGTTTTTAACTCACCTGCTGTCCGCCTGTGCCCTCGCGGTACATTGCCCGTACTCCATCCGCCCGGTGCACGATCGCGGTGTCGTTGTCTGTCGGCATCGTCTCCCTCGTTTTTCTCTCCTCTCCACTCTTCCGCTCAGCTGCTACAGTGCAAGTGAGCCAGGTAATTTTTTCAAATTACCTTTTAACCCCTCCCTCCCAAAAAAGGTATTTTTTACCTTTTATTTACCTTTTTATTCCGCCAACTAATACCAAACTTCCCGGGGCCGCCATTCGCAAACCGTACGTCCGATCCACTCCGTTCCAAAGGAAAATTTGCTTAATTTTTTGCCCTTTATCCAACGATCCCCTCCATTTCCCTTTATCGATACGTCGTCCGGGGCCCCTTCTTTCTTCCCCAACCGCCCTCTCGAGGGGGCATACCCTACCACTTCCTTCCATTTCAAACCAGACACTGGGGCATCCTCATTTCTTTCTTCATCCTCGACATTCACTTTTCTTCAAAACATTGTTATTTCAACAATATTTCGAAGAGGGGCAAAATGTAGACACCTAAATTTAATCACTTCCATATGATTAAATTTGTTGCATTCATGTCTATCATATTAATATTAATTTATTAAATTAATATTACACCCTTTGTCCCATAAAGTATTTAATTTAATAATTAATACTGTCTTTTCCCTTATTCCTCTCTAAATTAAATAAATACACTAATTTATTTAATTTAGTCACTTGTCCTCCTTTTGATTTAAAAATCAATTTAAAAATTCCTCACTTTCTCTCTCCTTGTCACATCCTCCAACATTTGCCACTTGCCTCTAACCTTCTGTTAATTAGCCTAATCCAATATTTGCACAACCTTAACCAAAATCATTAACTAAATTTAGCACCTCTTTTTGGTCAATTCTTCCATTTTTTCCTTTTTGATGTTAACCCTCTCTCCTATGTGAATTTTTAATTCACATTTATTTGCTCTAGATTCTCTCCTTTAAATGTGAATTTTTAATTCACATTCCATTCTCCCAGGCTTCTAGAACCTTGGACATTGTCACAATCTCACATGTGACCAAGTCCCACCTTTTTGAGCCCACCTTTTATCCTCTAGATCATCCTATGAATGTGAATTTTTAATTCACATTTATATCCCCAACCACCTTTCCTTTTCCCATGTAGATTTTTGAGGAATTCCAAAATTCCTCAAATGTCCCTTTCACTCCCACTTGGGGACAAGAAATCCCTTTTTGTGGAAATCTCTCACCCCCAAGGTGCATGTCATTTTCCACCTCATGTACCTTTTTGACAACTCATCTCCACCTCACCTCCTCTTGGTCACTTCACCCTCCACATGTCAAGATGTGAGGGCTTGTGGGTTCTCAACCCACCATAGCCCTTCATCTTGACCTTGTTGGATCAATCTTGACCCTTGAATTCTCTAGAGAATTCAAATTCTTCTATAAATACCCCCTCCTCAAGGGCATTTCCAACACTTTTGATTTTCATAACCTTATGCTGCCATTTTGCCTTCACAACACTTTGCACTCTCACAATTACATGCTGTCCAAGTCTTTTTAGATCATTCAACCATCTTTGTCTATCATTTTGCATATTGAAGCTTGCATCATAGACATTCAAACAATCATCTAAGGAGCACACAACAAATCCAAGCAAGGGCCAATCAAAGAAGTTTCAACAACAAGGGAGGTAAAAGTGTTTGTGCTTCATTTTATTTGCATTCATTTTCGTTGTAACTCTCTTTTGGCTAATCTTGAGGTGTCCTTGGTGTTTTGTTATTCATGTTTCTTAGTTAGATTCGCATATTTAGAACGGTAGGAAATTCCAAGGTATACAATAGGTAAGTCATCCCTAGTCGATATGTCTGCATTTGAGAGTCTTGTTTACTTCTGCATGCATTGGGTGATGCTTATCTGTTTGATATTTTGAGATATTTCTTGTGCTATTACGATTATATGGACAAGTGGGATGTACGTGGAAGTATGTTTATATAAATGCACATGCATGTCAACAAGATCTAACAACATGTATATGCATAAGTATAGATATACCACACGTACACACTTATCAATATGATGGTAAGCGTGAATGGCTTTGTACATAGAGGTATATACATTTATACATATATATATATATATATGCACACATTTAGTATAATGTGTTTATTATGTACTATCTTGTCTATACTAATATATATATATATATATATCGAATGTGTGCTTACGTTATAGACTTGCAATATATATAAATATGTATGTATATATGTATATATATACATACATATATATATGTATATAATATATATAAATATTATATATATATAATATATATATATATATTACACATATTATATATGTCGATTGAAATCGACTAACTCTTAATTATTGAAGTTGATTATTAAGGCTGACTTATAGTCAATATAGACTATGGATTGAAGGTGGTTATAGACCATGTCTTTAGAAGCCAATTTATAAGCTTACAACTACTACTATGAATCAATTATCATTGAGAATAACACACAACTTATGGTGTGGCTTTGCATTTGGATTGCTGGTTATAGAAACATTGACTTGGTCGATGTATTAATGAGACCTTGCTTGACTTAGTCTCACACATTAACTGGTTTATGTCGATTCACTTACCATTTGGAATGGATGAAGTTTATTGTCATATATTGGATATTGACTGAGTTTGATGGCACCAAATGTGAAGGAGAGAAATAGTAGATGGCACCACCTTTGAAGTTTTATTTCCTATAGATGTATTTCATTGAAACAATTCAAATTCTTCCATGTGCATTTGGAATAAGTCTTGGATTGTTGTCAAAGAAACTAGTTGATCTGTAGGAGGTTTTGCTGAGTCTGAGCTTAGTTTATCGCCACCTTAATGCTAAGTTTATTTGCGTGAAGCTTGTTGTCTTTGTACATGCCTAAACTATAGGTTTTGTGGCTCCTTGGTTGCTCTATAAATAGTTGAACCATTTCTTTGTGAGGGATGCATTCCTTTCAAGAGATTGTACATCTTTTGGAATTCTTATTTTTTGCATTATAACTAGTCATACTTTGCTTAGCATTGAGAGAGAGATAGGAAGAGAGTTTTTATAGTTTGTGAGGTGATTATATTTTGAGAGAAGTAAGCTATCAACTTGAGAGGTGGAGATTATAGTGATTTTCTTGAGAAGCTTTTGTTGTTGGAAAAGGTTGCTTTGCTGTCTTTAGTTTGGATAAGTGATAACAGGCATGGGGATCCCTTCTTCTTTGTTATTTTACTTTGAATGATGTGTCTTGATTGTGTGGATGAGATGTCTTTTCCAAATTATGCATTAGTGAAAGTAGATTATTTTTAAAATAAAGTTGAAGCTTTTATGTTGTTTTCATATTGTGTATTTATGTACTCCATAGTAGGAGATGGGTGTTATCATAGGTATTATATACTAGGTATGATTGAACACAATAATCACATATGGTGCATTTAGCTAAGTTATTGTTTTAACTAGGATAGCTTATGCATACTCCTAGGAGAGGTCATCTAGTATGGGAGATAATTTTATATACTTACAAGTATGTAGGGTTATCCAAGTATATAGGTTATCTTTGGAATGATGGATTATCCATAGAAGGAAACACCTAACCTGTGTACTTACTAGGTAAGTAGGTTTATTTCAAGTAGATTAATATGGTTTTAGGTTATATGGGATGATGGACTATCCACTGAAGGAAATACCTATGCATAGCTTAAGATAGCCTTAAGTCAAATCAGCCCTGAGTAATGTATGTGATAGATAACTTCATTCAAAGTACTAAATGAGAACACTTTGGCCAAAGTAGTGTGTATTTATGAGACTCCACCTTAGTTTGTCTGACTATTGAGACTAAACACTGTTAGTTCATTGTGATCCACTATTACATGCTAGACAAAGATTATAGGTTTTACAAGTTCTAGTTATGTAGGACACATCACTATGCTCAGTTGGTTGTCATTATCGGTTACTCTAGCAATCTCTTTGTCGAAGGGAAAGGACATCTATTGATGATAGATGTGTGTGGGACTACATTATGAGTCTGTGGTTGGTGGAAAAGCGCCTGAGTGATGCTTCTCCTCCACAACAAGCAACAAAATAACCAAGATTTGAAAGGAAGGATCCTAGACCGTCTTACAACTATTTGTTCTAAAGCTCTTTAAGCTAAGTTTGTAATTGTATGCTTTCTTACATTGATGTATTTATGAAATGAAAAGGAATTCATGTTGTATTATGTTTTGCATCTTGATTGGAAACTATCGATAAAGAAAAGAAGAAAAAAAATATTCACACTGGCATGTTACTTGTTTATTTACTTGTTTAGGGTAAAACTAGAAATTTTTACTTCATAGAAAGGGTTAGTACGTTATAATGTGTTTGAAACTGATGTAATTTATCTAATTTATTTCTTTGAATGAGTGCTTGATATTTAGAATAAGGAAAGGTTATGACACAAAAATTGACCATTAATGATAATACTACATATGCTAGGGTGTTGTGGAGAGAACAAACAAAGGTGGGAATATTTAGGATCGAGGGTTAGAGATATCACAAGACTCAACCATAGTTTGGGGTATTGGGGGTCAAGCAACATGTGTTTTAGTAAAGACATGTCCAACATTCTAGAAAATATAAAGGAAGAGTGGGGGAAGGATGGAAGGTATGACAGGATGAAGAAGTTTGAAAGTTTGATGAAGACCAAAGAAAAGTTGGACTTAGACAAGAAAACATGTATGGATATGGAACTTTGAAACTTTGATGATTGAAAAATACTTAGAAGACTGAACACACCTTCAAAATTAGAGGCTTTAGGGACCTTAGACAAACACTAGGGGAAACAAGAGGAAAAATATGCACACAAAATGGAACCAGGGGAGATGCAAAAAATAGGAAATGAACAATTTGGTTCATAACTTACATTATTACAAGAAAATGGACATGGAAATGACACCTTAAGAATGTAGTATTGTTGTGTGGCTTGCTTATTTCCATTTTTTTATTGCAAAAAAATGTTATTATTTATCAGTTAATGCCTTGAGTGAAAGCTTGGGTCATTACTGCAATAACATATTAATGACACAGTCTTGTGCTAAGTTCGTCTCATGGCTCAATCTCTATCCATAGTTATTTTATCCCTATCTACACTTATCCCTATACTTTCATCATTTACTTGGAATTCATTTATCCTCATTCCGTCTTACTTTTGTACATTCACCTCATGTCTTGTGATAGCCAAATTTTCCCACAATTCAATTCATAGTAGTATGAGAATGAACCTGTATAGGTGCAAATTTGCACCCCTTATGCAAATTCCCTTTTTACACTTCCTCACCTTAGAAAACCAAATCTGAAGGAAAAATTCCATGTCAACAAGCTTCTTTCATTCCACTTGGCATTCATCTTTTGTGTCGATAGAAGAATATTTGTCGGGGACGCTCGTGCGTCGCACAAACGTTTGCGCAGCACGCTTACGTCCCTGACAGATTCCTACTTCTGAAGCTGGTAGAGGCATTACACTTCCCATTGGGGTCATTTTGTAATGTCCCTCTTTGACCAACTGACCCAAAAATGGTAGTTTCTCTCATCCCACCTTCAAAAACACTCTTCATTCATTTCATCTTCTACATAATCTCTTTTTGCATTCTTAAGCACTTCAACCTCATCCATCACTTCAAGCAACGCTTTGGCACTTCATAGCAGCAACAACAACACTCCATCAACTCTGTAAAGCAAGTGTGGAACAAGCCATTGTAGTAGGGGCTTGAGGTTTTGCAACACCTCCCTTCATCACAGTTGAGGTTGTGGTGATTGTTCAAGATCTTTTTCTCCATCATTGGCTAGTGAGCTCTTGGTGGAGGTGGTAACGTTTTCACTCCTCTCCTTTACGATTTGGTTAAGTAGCTTTATACTATTTTGTAGTGTTATTCATGTACTTTCTTTCTTTACTTCTTTATCATACATTTCTCTATCGTTGCTATCTTGGCTATCTATGGAGTTGGAAACATGAAAACAGGGGTCTGACTGAGGCAGACCCCTATACAACCCCCAACAATTTTCCCTCTTTCTTGTGTGTAGGTAGATGTGCATTTGGAGCTAGCTGGCGAATGAACATCTTTGTGAGATTATGTTTGTCACCTTAGCCTTCATATACTTACTTTATCACATTTGTTTGTATCTTTCCTACTTCATAGTTATGTTTTGTTCCTTTAGAAGTGACTAGCTAGGCCGTCAACTTGTTTTCTAGCAGTTCATACTATGTTTTTGGTCCTCTAGTCGTATAGACATTAGCGCACTTGAGAGACGCCAGCGCACCGCGCTGTCATCCCAAAATTGTGCTTCCATCCTAGGGCAGAGAGCTACCTGAGGTATAATGTTGAACCCAAAAACTGGCTCGCCTAGCCCCAGTTTGGATTTCGGGTCTAAAGAGTGGTTGCAGGGCCTTATAGTCCTCATCATTCTCGTCCCTCATTCAAAAAATCCCTTTAGAGTGAGGTAAGTTAGGGTAGCCTTCTGCTCTTGGATCTCTGTGACTTGGGGCCTTAATGTGGTCAGTCTCCCTCTCTTACATTTTTGGTGAACCTGACCTGAACCAACGTTTGTTCATTCACTGGTGTTGAGGCTTTTCCACTTGTACGTTGTGATTGTTGTGCCTCTAAGTGTTGTGAAGGTTTATGAGCATCACAACCTAGTCCACAAACTCCGGGTATATTATTAGGAGAAGTGTATGAAACCTTCCGATGGAAAGGACGAAGGTCACTATAGGTTTCTCTACAGGGCTTTTTGTTGGATTCGTCGTTGGTCTCGCCACACAGGAATAATTATCAAGGGGCGAGGTAGGATTATCTGATGAGACCAACCACGTCCCACTCCTTCTACATCTCCCACACCATTGTTGGTGGATGAGCATGAGGTTGTTCATATTCCTTCAGAATATGTCTATGCCTTAGCAAAGGGTTGGGTGACTTGGAAAACCACTTGGAAAGAAACCCGAAGATGGCTAGGGCCTCTCGGGTTATCAACAAATTAAAGTATATGGTGGGAAAAGACCAAACATGCATAGAAATCCTAGCTAGTCTCTCTAGTCTAATTGAAGCATGTGCTCCCTCAAACAATCCTAACATTGTGCAAGGGGCCACTTTCGAAGATCATGCAAGACGAATGGGAATGTCGATGCCTCCTACATCTGTGTACATGGTCAATGTCGTTCCCTCGATCAACATCCCCTTTGCCTCTTAGATTATCAAAGTGAACAGGGTCCCTTTGGGCTTCAACTTCACCCCCCTGTCACCTCTGATAGGTTGAATGGTGGAGGCTTTGGTAGTGGTGGTTGCTTCGGCGACGGGAGTGGTGTTGGTGGAAGTGGTTCTGGTGAAGGTCATGGTGGTGGCTTCAGAAGCCGAGGTGGCTTTGGTAGAGGTCCTGCTGGTGGCGCTGGCTCTGGCAGTGGTTTCGACAGTGGCCACAGTGGCGGTTCCGAAGGAAGCTCTAATGGTGGTTCTGGAGGAGGTCCCTCTAGCCCTATGTCTTCTAACGACCCTATTTTGAACACTCTTCTTCAGAATATGGGTAAGATGCAAATCCAGCTAGCGAGTCTCTCCCAGGCCTCTGCCTAGCCTATCTTTCAAACCTTTTCTGACATAGCCCGTTATTGGTAGCAATCTTAAACACTCCCTTCCGTCAAGGAATTGAGATTCCTAAATTTGAGAAATATGGCAGCAAAAGTGACCCACAAACACATGTTTCTGCCTTTAATGCCCTATGTATAGATTTCTTCCACCATTATGCATTGATGGCGAAACTATTCCCTCGATCTCTCAAGGACACAATGCTTGAATGGTATTGTTCCTTGCCCAATAATTCCATTTTCTTGTTTGATCAACTAGTAATTTCTTTGAAAGTTTCAAGCCAACATCGGACTAAAGATGACCTTTTCGGATCTTGTCCGGTGCAAACAAGGTGATGACAAGAAGATTACTGACTTTATAGCGCAATATCAGGCACTCTTTTCACAAATCTCGTATCCACTACCCGATTCTGATGTGCAGAAGGTATTCATAGGGAACTTACAAAGGCCTTGGAAAGAGAAGTTTTCCCTTATGAAGTACCCTTCTTTTGTGCATTTGTGTGCAACACTACGAGAGTATCAACAAATGGTAGTTTAGTTCAGGGGATCTTCCTCGCGTTCTCGTTTTGAAGGGAAATCCATCATATCAGTCTCTAGGAAAGGCAAGGTTGTTGTGAATGTAGTAGCCACTATGACTGATAACGACCTTAGGAACAATCAAAAGTTCACAAAGCTGAATCATATTCTTCCATCTTGCAAAATCTGTTGAAGGATAAGATCATAACTTTGGAGAAGCCTAAGCCTCTTAAAGAACCTTTCCCTAGTTGGTACGATCGGAATACCTTCTGTCAGTACCATCAAGTTAATGGATATGATATCGAACATTGTATGCGCCTGCGCCATGAGATACGAGACTGCATCGAGGACAGTACTATCTGTCTTGATGGAAGTAAACAAAATAGGAATAAATCTATGGTGAAAGCGAATAGTGAATTGCAGATATACATAGACCCATTTCTATCACATTCTACCAATATGATTGTCGATCCCTCTGATTCTATCACTCAACCTGAGGTCTATTTGAACATGGTCACGGTTACTCCTACTAAGCAACCTATGACTGGTTCACCAGATGTGACATTTACTTCATAGGACTTACCCCTAAACAACAAGCCCTCTCCTCTCTACATTCCCACTCGCCTCAATGACAACATTGTGATAGAAGTCCTAGTGGACCTCATGAGTTGTGTGAATTTCATTATAGAAGAAACACTATTGCTAAATTCGTTGCACAAAGAGGAGTACGAAGAAACAAAATCCACCATTCATACACATGATGGTCTTTGTCTTAAACCATATGGTTTGATAACTTTTTCTGTCCTAGTTGGACCTAGGGTTGTTGACACGATTTTTGATGTCATTCCCGAGTTAGATTTGTTTAGGATGAAGCTAGGCATACCTTGGCTAGCTTCCATGAATGTAATCGCCTTCGTTATTCACAAATGTTTAAAGTTCTCCCATGAAGGTGTTGTGCACATAGTGCATGACATTGGATACCAGCCTTTGGTATCCCATGGGGGATATTCATTAGACCACTTTTGGCCCGCCCCAGTTGGTTTGCTTCCTCCAAGAACAAACCTACTTTACAAAAGCTACGTGAAGTATATGACCAGGGGCAAGGGACAATCGAAATTGGCCCTTTTGGTAGTACAACAGTCAGCTAACTCCCCTTCTTGAAAAGGGAAAGAGAAGCTCCCTCGTTCTTGGGATGGCTCTTCTCCTTCCCTTTTTAGAGAAGAGTTTTGGATGAATATGCCTAGTTTTTATCTATTAAGTAAGATGATACCACCTTGGAACAAACCCAGGATCAGGATATCATACCTCCCTAATAAACTGCATGGACCTTGGTACTATTTGTATGGTAGAGGAAAAGGCCCACGTGGGGAATCTTCTATGTCTCGACCTCTACGGCCTCCTATCATCCCTACTTCCAAAGCAGTAAATAGGAAGAGCCCCACTGTTGAGGTGTTAGAACTGAATCCCCCCATTGCTTCTCAACTTGCTCCTCCTATTCCCATTCAGGAGTCGGTCCCTTTGTTGGAAACAACTATGGAGGGAACTCCCATGGCTGAGCAAGAGCCTTTTGTTCCTTCGCAACCTTTGATCTCTAGCTCGAAGAGTCATAGAAACTGCCTTGCACATGAGTGCAAGTGGCGGTGAAAGGCTCTCATGGCTGAGCAGGCCACCTTATAGAGGAAGGAAGAGGAGATGACCACCCTTGTATCAGGGTCTCTTGTCGCGTCCTCCTCTCTCCTCCCTTTTGCTTCTGTTCAATCTAGCTTCGCATCGCTTCCAACTTCCGCTGTGAGTACGAATGCACCTGACCCTAAAAAGGTACATGTGTTCATCGCTCCTTCAGTGGAGCTACCTTCGTTGATGTCCCTTTTGGATGTCTCTCCTTTTTTGAAACTCATAGATATGTTGAACACTTCGGTGGTATCTACTGCAGTTTTATCTTTCTACTCTTCCTTTGTACCTCTTTTCTTGTTTGTGGGGAGTTCACATCCCCCGATGGAACAAAAGGTAGAGAGTGGTCCTTCTAGCAATGGAGGACATAAGAGGAGTCCACCTCCCCCAAAGGGTGGTCCCACATTGACTTGTTCTGTCCTAGTGACGTAACCAGTCTCGACTTCCCCTGAGTTCGTCATTGCTCCCAAATCACTCAGTGAGCCTAGAGGTGAATCTCAAGCACAATTTTCCCCATCCATTGAGGTATGACATGGAACTCCTATAAAGTGCATGTTTAACTCTTTAGATGAAGTTTCGACCTTATCAATGATCTTCACAAAATCATTGACCATAGCTCCACAAGAGTCGAGTGGAGGAGACCTTGCGAGGCCTTCTTCCTTAGCCCTTATTGTGGGAAGGTTAGAAGCTCCTCCTCTTAACATCCCACCACTATAGGCTCATCCTCCTTCCCCCTATGATGATCTGGAGTGTGAAGAGGATGGCCTCTTGGTCGATCAGAGTTAGGGGGAGGCCCCTTCTTTATCTTTAGAGTAGATGTGTGTGTTGTGATGTGTTCCCCCGTGATCATGCTGTGTGCCTGGATGACCCTTGCCAACCTTGTTGGAGATTGGATACAGGTGTGATTTTTGTTTCGTAAACCTTCTTCTATGTGTATCATTATTCTTCCATGTTTGTGATTGATTTTTGATGAAATTAGGAACAATGCAAAGCGTTGGGGGAATTTAGGCTTCCCTTCCATATTGACCCAATTTTTTATTTTTACTTTATTTTCTCATGCATTCTTCACATGGTTTGATATAGTAGGGGGTTGATGACAATTCATTTTATACACTATTATTATACTTATATATATATGAGCAGTTCTGACCCCGAAATATTAGGCTACCCCTGTGCCTTGTGTTTATGTTTATTTCTCTTTTTGCTCTTTTCTTATATTTCTCTCTTCTTTGCTTTAGTTGTCCCTCTCATGTGTGACAACGCCACTTCTACTATACTCTGATTTTTAGAAAATGCATTCATTGTCAATGAATATTTTCTCGAAAATCCTTATGAACACTTCTTTTCCAAAACCACATTCGTGACTAGGACCCCTAACGAAATGTGTTTCCTTCATCATAGGTTCGTAAAGAAAGAACTTGAGAACCTTTCCTTCAAGGTGGGAGTAGCTCTGATCTTCTCCTCACGAGGGGGAATTTTCTTCCTCTTGAATTCCTTGATGATGAATTGATTCGAGACAGAAACACCTCTTTTGCACTTTCAAACAACACGTCCCTTGAGTGGACCCCTTTCTTCATGCACGATTCCTGAGGGACCCCTTTGAAAGCTTTTCAATCTATCAACGGTTTGCGTGACTATTCACTTACTTTCCTGCATGGTCATTTTCAAACATGTTCTATCTATGGGTAAACATGTCACTTTGCAGGTGCACCTATGAAGACGCTTTTCAACTCTGCGGAGTCCCTCCCTTTGGTTTCCTACATGCAAGAGATCTTGGGGGATACCTCCCTGCAGGTCTGTGGGTCTGTAGGGAGCTTCTTCTAAGCTTCCTCCATGCGAGAGATCTTGGGGGTCGCTCCCCTACAGGTCTATGAGTTTGTAGGGCAGTTTCTTGGGGTTTCCTTCATGTGAGAGATCTTGGAGGACACTTTCCCTATAGGTCTACGAGTCTATAGGGTGCTTTCTTGGGGTTTCCTTCATGTAAAGATCTTGGAGGACACCTTCCCTACAGGTCTACGGGTCTATAGGGTGCTTTCTTGGGGTTTCCTTTATGTGAGAGATCTTGGACGACACCTTCCTTGTAGGTCTGCGGGTCTGTAAGGTGCTTTCCTGGGTATCATTCACATGAGAGATATTGGAGGACACCTTCCTTAAAGGTCTGCGGGCCTATGAGGTGCTTACTTTTGAGGGCTTCCTTCATGTGAGATATCTTGGGGGTTGCCTCCTTGCAAGTCCACGTGCTTGTAAGAGGCTTTCGATCTACAACTTCATAGTTTTGCGGGGCTATGAAGTCCTTTGCTTACCCTGCGCTTTCGAGCTCGTCGAATTACGGTCTGCTTCCTTGACGATTCATGTATACATTTCTAACCCTACTACCTTTCCGATCTACTTTACTAAAGCACTCATCAGTATTCGTACTCGCTATAGTGGGGGAAAAATGTATAGGCACAAATTTGCACCCCTTACACAAATTCCCCTTTTACACTTCCTCACCTTAGAAAACCAAATCCGAAGGCAAAATTCCACATCAACAAGCTGCCTTCATTCCACTTGGCATTTGTATTTTTCGTTGGTAGAAGAATATTTATCGAAGACATCCATGTGGCACACTTACATCCCTAACAAATTCCTACATTTAAAGCTGGCAGAGGTGTTACATTTCCCATTAGGGTCAGTTTGTAATGTCCCTCTTTGACCAGATGACCCTGAAAAATGGTAGTTTCTCTCATCCCACCTTCAAAAACACTCTTCATTCATTTAATCTTCTACACAATCTCTTTTTTCTCAATCACTTCAACTTCATCCATCACTTCAAGCAACACTTTGGCACTTCATAGTAGCAGCAACACTCCATCAACTTCGTAAAGAAAGTGTGGAACAAGCCATTGCAGCAGGGGCTTGAGGTTTTGCAACAACTCCCTTCATCACAATTGAGGCTGTGGTGATTGTTCAATCTCTTTTTCTCCATCATTGGCTAGTGAGCTCTTGGTGGAGGTGGTAAAGTTTTCACTCC
>VDFB02077372.1:0-10130 GCA_007258455.2 Sequoia sempervirens
CAAGTCTCCTCATGACCCACCCCATCTTGTCTATTGTAATCTTCCACAACTCTTATCTCAAGCAATCTTTCATCACACTTAATCTGCAAAAAAAATTCTTTCATGGATTCAAGCTATCTCACTACCTAGGACTCCTCTTACTTGCAACAACTCTCATGAGCTTCTTCTCTACCACTTTCTCACTCTTATCTACCCACAAGTACTAGTGTAGACTACCTCACATTCAACGGTCCATCCACACACTTAGGATCACAATCTCTAATAATAATTGATGCAAAGGGTACTCCCCTTGCTTAGAAGATTCTACCTCTCTCTCAGCAAACACAACTCATGATAAGATTTCAAAATAACACTATTTAACTCACTGTTGGGTGAATATTTTGCAATTCCTTTACAAATTACAAAATAGAGATTTCAGCCACAACTATGATGAGAATGTTCTCTCCTCTCTGAAAAGGGAGGCTCCCTTCTTACTGCTTATTGGAACGAGTAAAATATGTTAAACTAAAATTATTTACAGTGGCTTTAACCATGTGGGGTGTGTTACATTCACCATTTTCTCTTCTTTCAGAAAATACATTTACAATGTTACATGGTAATATTCTGCAATGCTCTACACCAATAAATATCTACCTAAGCAGTAATCACTAATATTATTGATTAAACATAAGTGTAATAAAAGAGTACTAGTATAACTAGATTAAAAGTAACCAGAAGACACACATAATCACAAAGTCTTTTGGCTGCCTTCTATGATTGTTTTGTAGTAACAAATGATGCACGTTGTAGCACAAAGTCTATCAACCCACTTCACCAATAGATCTGCACATAAATTAAATAACTCCAAGCTCAAAGTCTTGATAATCTTCTCCAATAAATACTTACATCACACAATTTCAAGTAATCAATATAACTCAAAGTTTATATATCCTATCTTTAATGTCCTTCCAATCATAAGAAAGAATCACCACTTTTCTAATTAACAATAAGAGAAATCGGTAAGAATGACATAAGAACATTCTCACTCATACAAAATTGATTCAAAAAAAAGGTTGAAATCAAAATTTACCTCCTTTTATTAACTAAATTTGATCTTGCAATTTGAACACAAAATTTCAAAGTTGAATCACAATTTGGGCAGCACTTCGTTGCATAAGATTAAAAGGTACTAAATACAATAGAACTCTCTCATTTATATAGAGGAGAGTTGAGAGTTAATCTAGGAAAAGAAATAACTTCTTTGACTTATTCAAACAAGAGAGTCTAATTTGATTTGGGACTTCTCTATTTTTACATGTAATTGCAATTTTGAAAAAGACATGTAAATTGTCTGAAACTAATTACAAAAAGCATGAAAATGATAAAAATTAAACTAAGGCAGAATCAGCCTTCTCCAATGTCCTTCATTATAAATTCATCATACTTCTTCCTGATGGAATGAACATCATATTTACCTAAGCCTGAAGTATGTTTGGCAATGGAAAGGAATCTAAGGATTGAATCCTTCAGTGTATCACGAGCTTCATCATGCCTTCCTAAAAATACTTTTAAGTTGTCCAAGATCAACTAAGTGTCTAACAACTTATCCATTGAAGTCACTTAAAATTATTGATCTTCAAATTCCTTTTGAATCATGCTAGTGAATTCTTGGACAACCATCTTTGAGAAGAGAAACTTATCATTATCATCTCACAACTTACAAGGAAGTGCTTCAACTCTATTGATAAGATTTAAATTGCTATCTTGGCCAACCTCCTAAGCACTTTGTAGATCATTAATCAAATATTGGATGACATGTAATCTATGTATCATAGTCTCTCTCACCTTCACATACATATCATTATTTGGAATTATTTCAAATTCCACTAGCGTATCCAGTTTGAGTTGCTTTATTTTCACCTAATCTTGCAAAAAAAAATTAATATCTTCCTTTTCTTTTACAAAAGCATCAGTAGTTTCATCCAACTCTGATTTTATGGCCTCCATCCTTCTCATTTTCTTCACTAAAGATACCAAGAGTTTAGAACCTTGTGCAATCATCCAAACTAGGAATTCACCAACCACTCAACCTCTAGTGTGTACCTTCTCCACCTTTTGAATCACATGATCTTCAATACTAACAACCACCAGTTCAACTAATTCAGAAGACTAAGTAATTTTCCATAACACAACTTTCAATTGTTCATTCTTTGCTTTATATTGATCCTTAACTTTCTTGGCTGCATCAAACTTCTCAATAAGAGTGGTCAATGTTGATTGATCATCTACTTTTACAGCCTCATGTGTGATCTTCCCCAATTCAACTCTTGTTACAAATTAGTCTAAGATATCCACCTCTTCCTGTGTTTTGTCTAGAGTAGGTTGATCCACCTCTACATATTTGTTACCCTCTTTTTTGAATAACAACCTTGAGAGAGTCTTCACCTTTTTCTCGGTTCTTGTTTTTGCAAATGTGAGTTGTGCGAAGTTGAACTCATCTGGGGAGATGGCTTATTTTCTCCTCTTTGGTGTTTGTTATGAGAGCCAAGGTGGGAGTGGTGAGCTCTCTCCTAGATTTGCAGCCATTGTTTGAGATGTTCTTGTTGCACTCACAAAAGTAGTGGTTATGATTGGATGAGTGCCAGTTAAAACAACACAAGGAATATCAACACTCGACACTTGAACAGACTCGGTCATGAATTGTTCCAATTCAGAATGAGATGCAATATCAAAATACGAAGAAGACAAGTTTAGTAAAGTCATTGGAAATCCTATCACATTATCCAAACCATGTTTGGAACTCTCAAAGATAGTCGTTGAAAGGGATGAATGTATAGATTGAACCAACATTGAGGGGGGAATATTAATAGTGACTGCAAGAGTGACTATGGCAGATGGCAAAGATTGATCCTTTTTTTTAGCAATAATATCAAGAATAGGTGAATTCATAGGAGGAGGAGTAGAAGCAGCAGTGACAATGGGGGATGAGGAGACAAGTGGTTCTTCTAGAATGTCCTCATGAGGAGACATTTATGATTCCTCATGGTGTTCTTCCTCTTCTTGCTTCTCTTCTTGCACAGACTTCTCATGTTCTTCGGTAGAAGGCCCTTTTGTGGTTGTTTTTCCTTTCTTACTACCACCCTTGACCACAAACTTGATTTTGGGTTTGGATGGCCTGCTTGAACTTGGAGCATCACTCTTGTTCTTTTTCCTTAACTTTGAACTCTTACTAGTAGAATCTTGTGTTTCTTCCTCTGATCCAGTGAGAAATTATTTCAATTGAATTCCCCTTTCTAGTAACCAAACATTGGTGTTAGAAAGAATAGGCTCAAATAACTTCTTGGGTTGAGGTTACCTCTTTTTTATTCCATTGAATAGGAGGAAGAGGATATCCTACAATATTTTTCTATCCATAGGTTGGATCTAAGATGTCTCCATCATCCTCCATGCCCTCATGAATTTCTACCAAATCGAACTCTTCAATCTGCTTCAAGGTGAGCCTGCAATAGTCCATCTTTCTAATTTCTTCATCTATCCTGATATCATCCCATATGTCCTCAATTTGGTGCACATGTGCATAGGATTTCTTGATTCGATCCTTCATACCTCAATAATCGAAATCAAGCCTCCTCTTGTACATTTTCAATGTTACCCACTACATTTTTTACTCAACAACTTTAGCTTTGGGAGAAGTTTGAATAGAATATATGTCGATTGTCAATGGAAATTTGGTAGATAACTTGCAAGGTCACTAAAATTTATCGACCTTGCAACCTTTCTTATTTTTTCATTGTGACTTGTAGGGGTGTTGAAACTCAGAGCTCCTGCAAGTGTAAAAAATTTCTAACTCTGCAAAACTAAATTTTCACAACTTGCACCAAAAGGAAAATTTCAATGAACTGACAAAGGTTAATGCTTGGAATGATATTCTGGGACTAGGGGACCATGCATGAGGACCAATGAAATTCACCTCATTTTTCATTCTTAGAGTGTGTGGGTTACAAAACGAACAAGTTTTGTAGGGGTTATTCCACAAATTGAGCCCAGCTAAATTTGAGATAACATTCACAATATCCTACTCCAAATTAATTTTATTCAAAAAAAAAATTACAATAAATATTTCATATTCATTTCAAATAATTTACAATTTTAACTTCACATATGCAATCCTTTTTCCATTTGTATTTTCTTATCTGCCCTATCTCTTCCCTTAGTTGCAACCTTCCTTCTATTCTCTCTCTGCAATTTATTTGTACTCTTGCTTCTCTTCTCTTATTGTGGCTTGTTTCAATACATACTATATCTTCTATTCCTTACCTTTCCTCCCCACTTTATGTTCTTTTCTCTTATCATAAATTAATTATTTCTATCAACGAGGCATGCCCCTGTGAATTTTATATACATAAATTTACAAATTATTTTTATGCATTCAACATACTTCTTTGTCCTACATTCTATTCAAATACAACCTCCACTCATTTTCCTCTGTCTTATATTAAATCTAAATTTTGTTTGTTTAAAACTTCTTCAAAATGGAACTATCTCTAATTCTCTACAAGGCATCTCCTTTTATTTCCCTACACATTGGTTTGCAATGTTAAAATATTAAACTGTCATATGAACTAGCACAACCCCCTCCCTTTAGTTTCTCCTACATCCTCTACACAACAAGAAGGGACTTTGACACAAATTTGAGTTATCTTTTTTATATTCTATCTACATTTCCTACAATCACACGGCCTCTTCTATTCTCATCCTATATGAGCATTTTGATTTAATTCAAACTAAATTATATGTTGCCCCTCCTCACTACCACAATAGCCTCCTATCCTCTTGCGCACACCATTCATCAAATTCACATGTCTTCTTTTATTGTGTTGTTTCAAATCTACCTTCACAGCCCATCTTCCTTGGTTTCCTCATGCACCTATTTTCCTCATGACGTGTGACCCCTCGAATCTTACCTCACGTAGCCTCTATGTTGTCCACTTTCACCCCTCATTTCTATTTTGATTTTCTGATTTTCAACCCCCTTTTTTTCACGGTCTATCCTCTTCCCTATTGACCTTTTCAAACTATTCCAATGGATTTTCTTGTATTTGAATTTTTAAATTGATTCATAGTATGGCATGACCTGCCTCCTTTTTTCCTTCCATGGTGTCTAATTTTATTTATTTATCCATAAGTCGTGTCCCTCCATATTCATTTGCAAAACTTTAATCTTTTATGCCATAGCCTTTGGGTATCTTTGCACAAATTTTTAATAAAATTTAAAATAGTAATTGAAATTTCCATTTTATTGTCTCTTTTGAATTTCTATGCCTTGCCAAGAATGATTGCCAACTATGATTCTCCACTCCTCACAAATAGGGACCCATTTTGAAAATGAACTACCAACACAATATGGGCACCCAATTTTTCCTATAGTTGTTGATGAGTTATCAATACATTAATCAAAACTTGTAACTCCCTAAAATTCACGCCCAATATTGGATTTTTTTGAATTTCACAATTAAATTTACCTCCCAAGCTAACTCCACTTCAAAATTTGTAAATATTATAGAAAGTCTAATTTATTTAATATTTTAATTTGGTCTTCATATTGCAATTTATTCCTCCAAATGAGTAATTATCAAGACTAAGGAAAATAAAAAATAAAATGCTTTATTTTTTGATTGATGAGGATTTCCCTTTACTGTGGATGCTCCCACATTAGACACCCATGTGGTAATTTGAAATGCTTCATGAGTTGAACTCATAAAAATTTATAGACCTTGTTCTTATCTTGGACTCATCTATTTACCTTATCTTCTTGAACATCTCTCCAAGCTTGTCTCTGCAATATAATGGCTCTCCCATCTTTCATTCTCTCTCCCTCTTTTCACATAATCCAACTCCCACCAATATACACTACAAAATTTTTTAAAATCATAAACATTAGTTTCCTCTTCTTCAATAAAATAATGAATCTTATGCATTATCTCTTTTTGTGTTATTGTTGCAATAATTTGTTCATCATCAACCTTAGTTTCAACATTGTGCTCCTTTTTCTCCTTACCTTCTAAAAGATAACTTTCAACTACAATCTCTTCATCATCTATATTCACATCAATGATAGCAACATAATCAAAAGATTCATCTTTCCCATCCTACAATAAACTATTAGTCATAATATCTTCATTTTCAACAATCCCTTCATCAAACAACTCAATTTCTACTTGATTATTTGCTTCCACACTTTCAACTGTAACACCTTCATCTACCAATGCATTCATTTCTGCAATATCCTCTTTTACACTAATCTTATCATGCTCAAATAAATCATCTTCAATAAAATTTTCACAAAAAATAAATTTTACCTCTTCTTCCTCCACTGAAACTTTCACTCTACCTATCTTGAATGCAATCAATATTGTTGCAACTTGCATTAGCAAATCATAATCTTCATCCTCATCCTCTTTCACTAATTATTTAACTCCATTAACCAATCATTTTCCAATTTCATTACATACCTTTCCTTCTTCTTTGTTCAAAGGCTTCAACTTGTTCTTGATTACATCCTTCATCAAGGAGTATGTATTGGCATACCCATCGTGCACTGCTTTCCTATCAAACTCCAAGGTCTTCCCAATAACAAGTGAAAAACATCCATAGGCATTATATCACACAAAAAAATTTCATGATAATCACCAAACTTAAATCTTACCAAGCATTATTCATTCACCAAAACTTTACGGTCATCTTGCAATCAAGCAATCCTATATGGTTGTGGGTGCCTTCTCCTTTCTAACTACAACTTATTCACCATTTATTCAAAAACAATATTTCCAGTACTTCCCCAATCAATAATTACATTACATACTTTACATTCACACTTACATCTTGTTCAGAACAATTTTTTCCTTTCATCTAGTTCTTTTCTCTCATTCATCAGGGCTCTTCTAGTGACTAGTGCTTGTCCTCTTTCTGCTTCTTTGAAATGTGATGAATCTACATCTTCCTCATCCACATTTTATTCCCTTGCATTTTTTCAGTCCTTCTATTGGTTCTTTTCTAATTATGAGTAAAATCATAATATCAATGACCTTCTTCTCCACACCTAAAACAGGTTCCTTGAAATCCTCCTCTTTCAAACCCTCTACTCGATCTTCCTCTTCCTCTAAATTTTTTCTCATGGCCCGACTTGTTTGAACTCTCACCTATTTTATCTTTGTTATCCTTAGTGTCTTTAAAAAAAAATTCATCCTCATTTTTCTGCACATAATCTCTACCCTTTCCTTTTGCTTATTCTCAAATTTCAAAGCAAATTGATAGGATTCTTCCAAATTAAAAATTCTTACCAAACTTAGTTCTTCCTGAATGCTTGGCATCAGTCTATTGATGTATCTTCCTACCTTCTCCTTGTTGGATTTTGAATGTCCCATTCTAATCAATATTTTGTGGAATTGTTCAATATACTCTTTCATAGTTTTTGTTCCTTGTCTCAGAATCTACATTTTCTTGAATAAATCAAGTTCATAATCCTTAGCAATAAATTTCCTCTTTATCTTTTCCACCATTATATCCCACTTGGTGATCTCCTCCTTTCCTCTCCTACCTCTTTCAATCTATGTTTCTTTCCACCAAATACTTGCATGTCCTTTCAATTTTTTCTTTGTAAATATTACTCTATTTGGGCCTTCAATCTCTTTGAACTCAAAGAATTATTGCATGTCATTTATCCAATCTATAAGCTCCTTTGGATTTAATCTTTGATTAAATGTCAAGACATCTATCTTTGGTATTTTCCCAATCTTGGAAATGGCTCTAAGCAATCTAATTTCTCTAGGATCTATTTCATCATGTGCTTCTTCTTTGAATGGCTCCTCATTCTCAGCTTCATCTTCACTTCCATTTCTTCCTCTATGCTTAGCTCTTTTGTGTAGTTGTTTTTGCAATGTATCTACTTTCCTTCGAAGGGCTCTAAAATCATCCATACTAGGAGGGTTTATACCTCCACCTTTACCATGTTGGGCTACTCTAGGAGGCATTTTTCTCAACACCCACAACTCACAAATCCTACTGCAAACTACCTCTCTTTGACACTCTTCCTGCAGACTCAAGAACTTCTTCTCTGATACCACTGATGTAAGGGTTGCCAAAGCCCTCAAATAAAATCTCCAATAGCACAAATAAAACAAATAATTTATATGAAATTGCACCAAAAATCTACCTAAGAAGTTCAATTGATTAACTATTCAAATTTCTAATTTTTTACATGGGATTCACTGTCAAACTAGAAATACAAAATGTACAACCATGTGGGTTGTTGAAAAAACTCAAAAATTAGATGCAAAGGTCTGATACAAATAGGAAATACAAATACAAATTAGAATTCTTTATTCCATCTTCCTTTTGTAACATCATTCTCCTTCTACCTGTAATCTTCTTCCAAGAATCACTAGCATAATGAACTTGCAACCTTTCAAAAAAAAAAAATTGTTGTATATCACCTCAAACCTGCAAAAACAAATTTTTCTAACCTCTCCCACGAAAAACTACACCCACTTCCACACTCCCCAAATTATGGAAAAGAAAGATCAACTAAAAATTGTCAACTTACCTTTTATCATGCATCCACTATCTCCCTCTTCATGTAACTCCCATCTCCACGCCCAACTAGGAAAGCCATAAAAATTGCATAAATTAAAATATTAATTGCTCCAATTCATGTTCAAACCACTCCCAAGAAAATTTCCAAGAATGGTTGTTAGCTCAATTATCCACTCCACAAATAGGGACCCATATTGAAAATGCACTGCCACCACAATATGGGCGCCCTACTTTGTCTATAGTTGTTGAGGAGTTATCATCACATTAATAAAAACATGTAACTCCCCAAAACCTATGCCCAAGCTTGGATTTTTTTGAAATTCACAATTAAATTTACTTCCCAAGCCAGCTCCACTTCAAAATTTGAAATATTATAAAAAGTCCAATTTATTTAATATTTTAATTTGGTCTTCATATTGCAATTTATTCCTCCAAATGAGTAATTACCAAGATTAAGGAAAATAAAAAATAAAATGCTTTATTTTTTGGTTGATGAGGATTGCTCCTACATCATATGGGGCCAAGATTTTTCTAATTTTGAGTTCTCCACTTAACTGAACCTCCTTGGATGCAAATGAATCAAGCTCAAAGTCACAACATCCAAGAGGTGTTTTAATCAAAAAATAAAAGAAATATGAATTTTCCATGAATGATAATTAGAATTTTTTAATTTAATTTCTAAAATTAAAATTGACATGATTGTTATAGAGGAGGGGGGCCAACTGCTCAGGACCCCAAGTCATAAGAGGGTCTAGAACAATTAGTTTCCCTGATCTACCTCACACTAAGGATTGTCTAGGATAAGTTTGATGTTTTATGAGGGTGAAAAGGAAGGACGACTAAGCCATCATTGTCCTTTCTTCAACCTACAAGGTTTAGGGAACTAGGTGAGAAAATTCTCGATTCTAGATTATAATCTAGGCAGCTATCTTCCAAGGGAATCGAACACAAAAGATGGACAATAGCGAGGTGCACTAGCATCCTAATCAGGCATTGCATTCGTATGGATAGAAAGTATGAAGTATAGTCTAAGCTAACAGGAAACTAACTAACAACCTGATGAATTCCATTTTATGATATGATAGAAAATAGAAAATAGCTAAACTTCTAAAATAACAAGAAGAATACTTTAACTTAAGAAATAGTGTTTGACAAGAGTAAAAGGTGACGAGAATCAAACTTATAGTTGGTCTAGCCTCTCGCAAGCTCCACACAATCAAAATTACCTACACATAGTGGAACGAGGAAAAAAATTGGGGTTGTTTTGAGGCTTGCATCAAACCCCCATTTCAGTGTTCCCACCTCCACAGACATACAAAATAGCCATGATATATGAAATGTGATAAAGAAAGTATTCAAAGGAAAATGTTACCAAGAAATGCTAACAACAATATGCTACTAAATAAAATGATGATGCTAAATAAAGTGGATGTCACCACCCAAAAAAGATTCCCTCAAGCACGTGAAGGGAGATGTGATATCGCAAGCTTGTGGTGCCAACATTACTGCAACAAAATGAGTAGAAAAACCAAAAGAGTATCGACTTAGAGCTTCAACAA
>VDFB02077373.1:0-41794 GCA_007258455.2 Sequoia sempervirens
AATTTCAGTCATTTACACGTATGCCAAAGGTTTGAAACAGTCTGTATATCATTTCTATGACAACCTTGTATTGTTAGAGGCATTCAATAACTTCATTTGCAGCCTACGAACTCAAAGAGGACAATCAGAAAATTCATAACAGCGGGTTCAAACATTATATGCCAAGTGTTTGACAATATTCCTTGAGACTCTAATCAGCATTTTGAGGTCAGAATTGGCAAAGAATATTACATGTCCACAATACAACATTTTACAATATGTTGCTTAAGGGGGCTATTCAGCTTGTGAACATTCCAAGACATTAACTTAATTTTAAAAAACACAAATAATAATAGTCAGTAATCACCTGATACTGACAATTGGAGACCGAGCCCCCTAGTTTTTACTTCTTATATTTCTTCTATCCTGAGAGGCCATCCAGATTTTTTTGTTTCTCAGAAGCCACCTCATGAGCAACCTCCCTAGCCCTAGTTTCCCTCTAAGAAAGTTTCCCTTGTTTTTGATCTCCTCCAACATCTTATTTATTTTTCTTTTATGGTTTCCCATTAACCTATGTCCAATCCTTCTCAAGTTCACCCCCAAGAGATTTCAACAGGGGAGTATGAGACTCGTATCCTCCAAACCCCAACAAAGCAAGGGAATCCTACAGATTTTGTTATGATTCCCTTGCAAGCTAACACAATCCTCATCCTTAGATTTGTCAATCATAGCCTCCATATTATTTTCTTCATTTAAACCTGAAACTATCTCTCCCTCTTCAAATCCTTTTGGAGAGGAAGATATGAAATGTTCCTTAAAATCAATCTTTTCAGGCCTTTTGCTTGGATCTATATCTTCGTTTTGAACACCATTTTCAAACACTAGGCCTTTCTCATTCAGGATATCTGATAATTCTTTTTCATTATTGTTTTCACCCCTTTTTACTTCCTATTTTTTCCTCCTTCCTTTCCTTCTTATACTACATAGATTAAGGATTCACCATCACCCTGTCCCCATTGTTACAGACTTACAGTTACCCTTCTCTTTAGGTAGTGTCAGGTCAGCCACATTTTTGTTTTATTGGGCTGCTAACTCTTCATTTTAATCTGTTAGCTGTTTTTTACAGGAATCACTTAGATGACCAAAGTTCCGGCAAATCTGACAAAAGATTCTAGCATTTTCATATTCAATAACTCGATTACAAACCGAGAACCTTGATTTAAGAGTTATAGAGGAGGGAAGGTGTAATGTCCCCTTCCACCTAGCCACTCTGAGTGCCTCATTGCCTTTTAATTCCCGAAGGCAATTGTTGAACACTGGGAATCGTTTATTTAATTATTTAATTATGGCCTAAGTTTCATAATTACTCTAAGGCAATATTAAATAATTAATTAAATTACTTTTGTAAGTGACTTTATGAAGTTTGATTTAAGTGACTATGGAAATATTTCATTAATGAAACATTACAAAAGTTACTTAATGGTTTTGAAGGAGAAAATAAAAAGAAAAGAAATAGTCACTTATCGGGCATGAAGGAAATTATATTGGAGAAGACTCTTTTTGGGAACACACTTTTGAAAATACATCTCTCTTTGGCACAGGAAGAACACGGGTTCTTTGCTAGGGTTTTAAGACCCTCTCAAACCAGTTTTGGATGTGGGAGACCATCCCTAGCTGGAGCAGATTCGAAGTTCTTTTGTTAGAACAAGAAGAAACCAGATTTTGCGTTTTCATCTTGGAGGTTTTTGCTGGCTGCGTGGGTCAGTTTTGAAGCTCGTTTCATTCTATTTGATGGCGTTTTGATGTAATAAACCCCAGGTGCACTTATCTCAGCCACCCAACTCCATATTTGATGTCGTTTGAGAAGAATATGGACAAAGAACAGGAAGACGTGAATGTCGAGTAAGAACGATTTCTATATCATCTCTATTTTGGGGACGTGGTCGTTTTGAAGAATTGGAAAAGATATATATGCATATTTGCTGCTTAGGCGCCCTCTGAACTGAAGAAACGAATGCCAAAGGGGTTTCTTATCACGGGCTTTGCAATGCTAGACATTCTGGTGGTGTCTCCTTCACTCTTGAGTTGGGACGACTTTAATATTTCCAAGTCTAGCATTCTCATATGTTTTGCCTTTAAAATGCATGTGCTGGTCACTATCAAAATCTGTGTGAAGAGGATTGGCTGGGACGCTTAATGTTAGCTGTTGGTTCTGTGATTTTGTGTTGAAATCTTCTGTGTAACTTGTTGTCAATGCTGCTACAGTCGTCATAATTTTTCTGTGACATAACCAGCCTAAAAGTAAGTCTTTGAAGTAGAATAATCTCTTCATTAATGTTGGTGTTTTGTGATAAAGGTTTCCTTTCAGACTCCTAATGTTTCTGAGTCACTAGTTAATCACTACCAGTATTTACACTTCATTACTTGAGAGTCACTTTGAATATATTTGAATCTGAAATGTACCCCTGGCAGTAAATGCAATGTTCCCTTGAGAGGATTTCATGAACAGTAATTATCTTTTCATGGCTGCTGCATTTTTTTTAAAAATTTATTTCTGAGTCTGTTAAGGTCTGTTTTGAAATCTTGAGCAGCACTATATCATAAAAATCTGTCACAGTTGAGACCAGAAACTTATATCATTTTGTCACTTGTTATTCACTCATTTCTGAATGGTTCTAGAGCCTCTTCGATTTTTAAGGGACAGTGAATTTGGGACAGTAAATGATTGGTAACACCTTGTTACCAATATAATGGTGGAGTGCCAATGTTGTCTAGGATGTTTACACTCGCAAGTTCAAACTACATTCACCTGAAACAAACAGCGACAATCATCAATTCAAAGCAAGCCCAAAGCCAAGAAGAAAAAAAAAAAAATTCATAAACTACCGGCTAGGGTCTTCACAGTGGTATCAGAGCTTGCATTCCTGCCAGCCTGTGTGTAGTTTTGGCTTATGAACGAAGAAATCCCAGTTATCAACCCACTTGACATCCATTACAAAAGAGTGAGAAGAGGGTTGGGACCACTTGAATTCATGGGGGATAGAGAAGAAATACTTGAGAGCAACACCCAACATATTTTGAATGACCTAGCTAAAGGTCAACACGAATTAGTACAACACATAGCACAACTTGTTCAACAACTTGCGAATGGTAGAAACAACAATAATGGAAATAATGGCAATAATGGGCATAATGGTGGACAACATAATAATGATACAGCTCAGAGCAATGCTAGGGCAGCTAGTAGGGCGACCCCGAGGCCTCTCATGCCTCAATTCTTAGGTGGACAGCCTGCTGGAAATCAGGAGCAGCAAGCACAAGGAGAGGGATTTACCGATTATTTGGGAGAATATCAATCATTGGGGGATGAATTCCATCCTGCCATGTCAATGGCAGATTTTTGCACCATCAAGTATAGGAATAGGCCAAGAAACAATAACAGAGGACAACAAAATCAAGAATTCCAGCGAAAGGTTGGGAAACTTGCAATTCCTTCCTTTGATGGGTCAAGTAAATGTACCGCTAGAGCTTGGGTCCAAAAGTTTGACACTTACCTATAGCTTAATCCTAAGCTAGAGTTCGAAGCCATTAAATATGCTACTCTACATTTGGATGGTGAAGCGCATGAATGGTGGTATCATGGTCTTGTCACATTGGGACATGCTAATATCACATCCTACTTGGAGTTCACACAAAAACTAATAGACAGATTTGATCAGAAGGATCCTGAACTTCATTTCAGAGAGTTAGCACAACTTAAGCAGAGTGGCTTAGTAGATGCTTATATCTCAGATTTTCAGTGGTTGGCTGTCACGGTGACAGATATTTCAGAACAGAGGTTCGTTATGCTCTTCATTGAGGGTTTATCCGAACCCCTTCGTGGTTGGATCAAGGCCTTCAAGACCAATTCCCTACAGGATTTGATCACTAGAGCTAGAGACATGGAGTTCTCCACAGCTGACAACAAAACCTCTTCTAAACCTTTCATGCCTCAGAAGAACAAGGGCAAGTCTTTTCAAAAGAAGGGAAACAAGAAAAGTGATCCAAATGAGGAGTATCGCAAGGAATGCAGAGTTAAGGGAATTTGTTACCATTGCAAGGAACGTTGGGAGCCAGGTCACCGTTGCCTAGGAAAAGGCAAGGCTCACATTATCGAGGTTGTGACCGAGGATGAGAGCAGTGATGACGAGCCTTCTCAGGATAATAATGACAGTAGTTCAGATGAGGAGCAGCCTCAGGGAGAGGGTAAGAGTGGTATCATTGCTACCTTATCAGGCACTCCTAGATTCAACTCTTTTAGAATTAGAGGAGTTTTGCAGGGACATCGCATAGCAGTGTTGATTGATAGTGGGGCAACCCACAACTTTATTGATGCAGCCCTGGTTGGGAAGCATATGCTACCCGTAGAGGACTTTGAGGGGTTTAATGTGATGGTGGCAGATGGCTATAAATTGAGATGCACTCGGAGGGTTCCACAGTTGCCTATTACCTTGGGCAATTACACAGCCACAGATGACTTCTATGTGGTGGATTTGGGTGACACTCATGCTATACTTGGAATTCAGTGGTTACACTCATTAGGGAAATATTCTCAGAACTTTCAGACCATGGAACTTAAGTTCAGGACAGTAGAGGGGCAGCGGGTAGTGCTTAGAGGCATGGCTAATAGATCAGCCAAGGTTGTATCCGCTAGACCCATGGAGAGCATTTTCCGACATGATGACATAGCTTGGGCAGCAGAGTGTTTGATCACCACCAAGGAGTCTTCAGATTCAGGGTAGCCATATCATGTTGACATTTAGGAGCTATTGGGTAAACATGATAGGGTTTTTGGAGAGATACCTCCATGGAGACCACCTGATCGTGGTTTTGAGCATACCATTGAGTTAGAGGAGGGGGCACCAGTGATCACTAACCCCTATCGTCATCCTAAGAAATTCAAGGATGAGATCGAGAAAGCAATCAAAGAATTGCTTGAGATGGGACACATTAGACCGAGCTCCAGTCCATTCGCTTCTTCTGTGGTCTTGGTGAAGAAGGATGGAACCATGCGGATGTGCATTGATTACCGGGCTCTTAATAAGAAAACCATCAAGAACATGTACCCTATACCTAGGATAGATGAGCTGTTGGATGAACTTCATGGGGCATTATATTTTTCGAAGATTGACCTTCGTTCAAGGTACCATCAGATAAGAGTCAAAGAGTAGGACATACACAAAACAGCATTCTGTTGTCACTATGGGCACTATGAGTTCTTGGTCATGCCATTTGGTTTGACAAACGCACCTACCACATTTCAATCCTGCATGAATCATATATTCAATAAGCAGTTGTGTAAATCCTTGTTGGTGTTCTTGGATGACTTGCTCATTTACAGCTAGACTTGGGAAGAGCATTTGAGACATCTTAATGAGGTCTTGAGTATCATGGAGGAGCAATCACTCTACGCTAAGGCTTCGAAATGTGAGTTTGGCCTTAGAGAGATATTATATTTAGGGCATGTGATCAATATAGATGTAGTACAGGTCCATCAGGAGAAGATACAGGCAATACTTGACTGGCCACCACCTAGGACACTCACAGAGTTGCGAGGATTCTTTGGATTGTGTAGTTACTATCGGCGTTTTGTGAGGGGATTTTCACAGTTGGGAGCACCTTTGACAAATTTGACAAAGAAAGGTGCATTCAGTTGGTCAGAGGAGGCACATCGAGCTTTTGATAAGCTCAAGGAGGTGATGAGTAGTTCCCCAGTATTGGCGGTTCCAGATTTCACACAGCCGTTTGTTTTGGAGTGTGATGCCTCAGTTGAGGACATAGGAGCAATATTGATGCAAAACAGACATCCCATAGCTTTTGAGAGTCGTAAGTTGAGGGGACTAGAGAGACTATACTCCATCTACGATAAGGAGATGCTCACCATTATGCATGCCTTGGCGAAATTCAGATAGTATTTAGTGTTGATGTGTTTTTCATGACCGCACCAACACAGAATAAAGTCGCCAATGGCTACCCTATTCTCTCTTGATCAAAGTATCCAGCACGCTAAGATTGCGAGAGAGTTCGTGCGTTCAACTCCAAGGTTCTTTCAGTGCGAATAGTCTCAGTTGGATCGATGTGTTTTGTTGGTATTTCAAGGGGACTTACACAATTGTTCGACAGTTGACAGCAGACAGCGGATTAAGGGCTTCCATGTAATTCAGATGATTTGGCAAGTAAGTGCAAATTTCCTAATGCTAATCAGAAATGAATTGAATTTAAATGAGTGTAGGGCGTAAGAAGTTTATGTTCTATCTAAGGACGGGACGTGGGATCAATCTCGACAGACTTCGACCAGACTCTGCTCCGCCTCACATTGGACAACTTACACAAAGTCGGTGCAATCTTCAAGGGAGTGACAAGAGGTTTTCAAATTATGACTCAACATGTAAATACCATCAAAACGATGCATACAAACATATGAATCACAATCGAAGTTAAGTTTGTAATGTTTTCCAGTTGACCACACAAGGCAAACTTGCCGTCAGCAAGCCGCTAGTGGTATGGATAAAAATGAAGTTGCCTTGATTAACACCACAAATCCACGACTAACATCTACTTGTATGAAAAACTACTCTATATTAAGTTACTTCAAGATGCTACGTGAATTGGAAGGATGAAGAAGCCTCGACAACTACTCATAACAAAGAAGAAATCACCATCAATGAAAAATTCTTTTATTCTGAAAGCATTCACGACAACTTCTTACAAAGTATTCAAAGGGAAGACTTTCCTTCCTTTTCAATCTAAACTATAATATCAAACTATTCTACTTTCTATTCTATCAATTTCTCTCTATTCCTTCTCTGCTATTCTAACTCTACTGAGTACAAAGGAGGGGGACTCCCCCTTTTATAGTTGGCCAAGTCTAGTGGATGGCTCAGATTACAATCGGCTGGATGGCCTAGATCGAGCCACCTCAGCCCTAAACAAGATTCACCCTAAAAACCGCCACAAAGAAGAGTGGGGTAATAAATGAGCAATTAATGGCCACCATCTTCTAGAAGATTCCTGTTCATAGACGCGTTCACACTGTTCAACTTCCGACTGCAAACTGGATAAGTCTGGTGAACCTTGCTTCAATTTCTTCGACTAGCACAACAGGAACGTTCTCATTTCAAGACTGCAACCTCATTCCTCTGCTCGACAATGATTTTCTTCTTCATGTTGTTCTTCAACTTAGAAGTACTTGAGGACGACCTTCTTCTTTCCATCTTGAGCTTTGAAAACATTTCCTCTTTGTCACTTGAGCTGGGCACATGCTTAGTCTCAACACTTAGCCATCTTCTCCAAGTCTTCGCCGCCCGGTCTCAACGTTCCTCCTGCAAAACAAGCCAAGAGGAGAGCATCAGAACACTTCATAATATAAATCCACTCAACTTACCTGATTTTCATACTTTAACTTCCAAGGGTCTGAGTGAACTCCGGAACATTTCTCTTCTAGCAAACCCTGCTTTCTTCATAGCTTTTCAACATCTGCATGCCATCTTGACGCCTTCATCTTGATATTTGAGTTTCACTTTAGCTTCACATTCTTCCTGCCTTAGACAAATTTCATCTTCCTCAAGGGCGTATCATCTTTCTCAAGGGCGTATCATCTTTTGACAATATTAACTTCAACTGCATCTTTAAGAAATTCATTTCATCAGCTAGGTCGTTGACGACTTTGATTTTATTCAACTCTGGTTCAAGAAGATTCATCTCACGAAGAACTTGATCAAATTCATCTAGGCAATTCATTTCAATTTCATCATCTGAAGCACTTTATTTTCAAAAACACATTTTATTCACTTTGCCTTAGAAAAATTTAAATTTCCCTTAGGAAAATTCCATAATTCAAGTGCCGATCAAATTCTCCATCTCGAAAGCTTTGGTGAAGTGCAGAAGATACTAAAATCCATTCCTTGTCGACAACCTTCAATACCCAGAAGAAAATTTTCTTCAGAACGCACTGAATTCATGGGTACACAACGAACGGGTTCATTTAATTTTTTTGAATTTTTAAACCTTAGAAAAATAATTTTCCATCAATTTATTCCAGTTCTTCATTCTTGTGAGTATTTTGTTGCTCTGACTTGAAAATTCTTTATCAACCCTGTGAAGCTGGCATCTACTGACTTCTTCTCTGGCAATTTCATTCATATCTCGAGAAATTTCATCACTTCAAGTCTAGGCGTAATTTTCCTCAGGAAGGTGGAATTTTGTTAACACTTAGAAAAATATTTAAATTCCGTCAGTGTTAGGCCTCAAGAAGGAATTTGCCTCAGAAAATTTGTATTCCTTTATCTTCAATCACTTTACCTGTGAAGTGAATTTTTTTTATTATTAACTCACTTATACATCTTGTATTTTCTGAAGAATATATTTTCTTTCTCAACACCTAGCAACCTTCATCTCCCCTTGGGCACATTTCACACTTGAAAAGGACTTAGCTTCCAACGCCTAGCAATATTCATCAACCTCACCTTTACTTAACCACTTTTCAACTCAAAATTTACTCTTTACTTGGCGCATTCAAAGGTTGGAGAGGAAAGTCAACACTAAAATATTCCCATCTTGCACAACGCCTAGCAACCTTCACTTGTCTTCATCCCTATTTGGGCGCATTTTACCCCTTGAGGAGGATGGGCACATTTTAGGCATGTAGGAGGACAATGTTTCCGACGCCATCTTTGACTTTTTTGACTTCTTTCTTGAAGCATGGGCGCATATGACACATAGAGGAGGATGGGCGCATATCATGTATGAAGGAGGATGAATATTTTGACTTTTTGACTTCCGTGTTTTGTCTTCACATGCCCTCATTTGGGCGCATATTGCATGTCCAAGAGGATAAAAGTCTTCAACGCCTTTGACCACCTTGGATTACTTGTGAACTTGGGCGCATTTCCTATGTCATGAAGGATGGGCACATTTTGTGTATGAAGGATGAATATTTCCAATGCTTTTGCTTTTGACCATTGACTTCCCTCTAGCTTGAGCGCATTTCCTATGGGGTGAAGGATAAAACTCTTAGAAAACTTTTCATGCTTGACTTAAGGTGGGCGCATTTGATAGTGGTAGGAGGATAGAGCCTTCACACTTAGAATTTTATTTTTTATCATCTTGCTTGTGAGGAGGGCGCATTTGGCCTAGGGAGGAGGATATTTGATCAAACTTAGAATTTTTTGCATGCCACCACCTTGCATGGGCGCATTCATCTTGGTGAAGTGGATTTGGCCATCAATGCCTAGAATTTTCTAATCACCTTGACTTGCTGGAGAGCGCGCATTTAGCATAGGGAGGTGGATGTAACTTTTACTTAGAATTTTTTTTACTTTCTCCAGCTGGGGATGAGGGCACATTTTGAGGGTGGTGGAGGATGTTTCTCAGACTTGGAAAATTTTATCAATTGCCAGTTGACATTGGGCGCATTTGAGGGTAGGAGGTGGATGAAACTTTTACTTAGAATATTCTTCAATCATCTTGCTTGTGAGGAGGGCGCATTTGGAGGTAGCTGCAGGATATTTTAAACACTTAGAAACTTTTTTCAACATCTCTAGCTGAAATGGGCGCATTTGAGATGGTGAGCAGGATGAAACTCCAGACTTAGGCATTTTTTTTTCTTTCCTTTTGCCAGCCTCTACATACCTTACTATTTATAGTAAGTCCCTCAATTTTCACACTTCTGAAGCTCGGATCAATTTGAAATTTTGAGCGTAGGATCCTCATGACCCTGTCAGCCTGTTCACACTGGCATCCTGAGCTGACCTGATAAAAATAGCACATTTCTGAAGGTGGTTTACTATTTATAGTAACTGCTTGTTTCTAAGACTTCCACAGCTCCGTTTGACTTGAAATTCGAATGACATGCTCCTCATCAGGTGACCTGCCCATTGAAATTGGCTCCTACTGTTGATTTACTATTTTTAGCCAGTTTCTGGAACGCCTTACTATAAATAGTAATTGCTTCGATTGAACTCAAATTTTACCGATGGATAGCTTGAAAGATGCTGATCGCAGTGGGATACACCGGTTTTTGGAAATTCTGACCTTTTACCCCTCTTTTTGGGTCCCGAAGCTGGAAACCCTAATCTGACTTGCATTCATATCAAACGACCTCCGTTTGACATCGTTTTTGTTGCACTTCGCCCTGTTTGTGGTTCTGATGCGCTGGGCAACTGCCGGAATGGAACTGCTAAAAATAGTAAGTCACTGAATACTGATCATCTCGCTTTGCATGTCACGCCACTGCAAAGCTCTCGAAAAACCCATAAAGAATCATCAAACATGCAAAGAAAACCCTAACATGCAAACCCTAAAAATAGCCTCTGAAGGCTGAATTTTGAAAGTCATTGTCTCACTTTGCATGTTATATCGTCGTGAAGGTCTCAAAAAACCCAAAAGGAATCCTCAGACATGCATTGAAGAACTCTGCATATAAACCCTGAAATTTGCTCCGGAAGCCGAACTGCTAAAAATAGTAAGTTGTCCGTTTCAACTCGAAATTTATAGACGAGCAGTTTGATGTGTTCTAAATGCAGTGTGACTGTTGAAACTTTGGTAGTGCTGAGGAAACACTCTGAATTGCACACTTACTAAAAATAGTAAGTTGCCAGAATTTGATGAAACTTAGCTGAGAACCTCCCGAAAGCATGCTGACAACAACGTTAGCCTTAGTTTTCAATTTATTCACTTCATTTGACCTCAAATTGACCAGAGAAATTCAAAACCCTAATTCTCAGACTTGGCCAAAATTTCACGTTCAGGCTCAAAGACAGGCACATACCCGGAAAGACGGACAACAAAAAGAGAGGGAGAGACAAAACCAAAGCCAAAAGACGAGGAACGGAGCAAAAATTAGGGGGTCCCCATTTTGAATGGGGTGATGTGTGAAAAGGTCACAACATCTGGCATCCCCATGGGAAAGTGTTGAAAAACACTTTAAGAATTGAACCTTAGCTAGTCTTTCTCGAACCACCACACAAAAAGGATACTTACTCAAAAGGGGAGAAGAATCCGATATTGAATCAAAACACCTTCATCCAAGACCTTGTGTGTGTGTGTGTTCATTCCATCTCTAAACCATCCTGACTCCCAAAATCGGACGCAACAAGTTATATAAATATCTTAACTTCAAAAGCATCCTGGACATTGCCTCGCTGCCAGTCAAGCGTCCATAGCCCCGACGAGGTTGTCGCCACAATTCTCACAAATATTGCTCCATTGCCAGCCGGGCATCCATAGCCTCGACGAGGTTGTCGCCACAATTCTCACAAATATTGCTCCATTGCCAGCCGGGCGTCCATAGTGTTGTACCCCAAAATTAAATTTTTTGTTACACTTAGACATTTTGAAGAAATGTGCAAAAGTCTTGTCAAAACAGTCAAAAAGGTCAAAATTTGGGTGTGCGTGTCTTGCATGAGGGGTTAAAACACAAAATTTTCAATTTTTGACGATCTGGGTCTGCTGAGAGCAGCTTCACCTACAAAACCCAGATCTCAGTTTTTCATCCCTAAAATTTAGGAAAACTGCTTTTTTTAGAAATTTTCTCGAAATTGTAACGTTTTCTGGTTTTTCTTTTCAAAGCGGATAATCGGCAAAATTTCTTAAAATAGAAAGTTGGTCCAATGGTCCGAACTGATTTTGATTGGTTCAAAAATACGCCCATATCGCCGGTGCGTCGGAATCTCAAAATAATCGCTTTTCCCTCACTGGGTCTAATATGCTTTTTCGGCGTATCCGGAGCTCCGAGGTCATCAATGGAGGTCATTCGGCTGCCAGGCGTCAAAATCAACACTCAGGCGTTCAACAGAAGATGAAATGATGAACATGCACGGAGAACGAAGATGAAGTTGAAAAACGATAAAATTTTCTAACACTGGTGACTTTGGGCGCCCCTGTTGAAGAAAGGCGCCCATCTTTTTAGGGCACCAAATGTCAGAATTAGGGTTTGTGCCTCCAGTCAATGTTGCTCAGTTCTCTGTCAGCTTCGCAACGAATTCAACGGCGTAGTCATCAGGCGATCCAGTCATCCGGAATTCAAAGTTGAATAGGGAGGTTCCAAATAGATGTCAGAACGAGAATTTAAAAAGATCAAAAATTGACTAAGTGTTGAGATTTTGGGCGCCCCTGGTCAAGAAGGGCGCCCAGCTTTTTGAAGGCCCTGATTCAGCCGTTAGGGTTTGAGAATATGCTTGTTCTTTTCAGAGCTCAGCCAGCTTCGACGTGCCTGTCTCCGTCAAATCATCCGATTGCTCAATCTTCAGCAAATTCAGATCAAAGATGAACATACAGAACGAAGTCTTCAAACTCTGAAATTTGAAAATCAATAAAATGGCTAAGTCTGGAGGAAGTGGGCGCCCCTGGTGAAGTAGGGCGCCCAAGTTTTCAGGGGTCCCAATAGATGAATTTGCAGACGAGTGTCTAACGAGATCTCTTCACAATTGATCCAACTTTCCAACGAGATACTCAGCATGCCTAACGGAGCTCGCAGTCACCAGATTCAAAGAGCCGAACAGGGAGTCTGACGAGAGCTTAGAACAAAGATCCAGAAGCAAAACACAAAAAAAAATGAAAAATAAACTAAGTGTTGACAAAGTGGGCGCCCCAGCCAAGATGGGCGCCCAAACTTTTGAGGGACTTAAATTCACTTTCCAACAAAATCTCTTCTAGAAGACCCCTTCTCATTCTTCGTCAGCTTCGCGATGAGCACAACCGTCAGTCGATCCGACACCTGAAGCTCCAAATTCGATGGGATCATCTGTAAGGGAGGAGTTTTATGAAGAAATTGAAGATCAGAAAAATGGCTAACACTGTGAAAGTTCGGAGCCCCTCGAAGGAATAGGCTCCCATGAATTCAGAGGTCAAGATCAAGTTTTTAGCCAAAGGCTCCTCCAGAACATCCTTCTCAGTTTTAGTCAGACTCCGTCGTGAACCACTCAGCTCGCCTGTCAGGTTGGTCTGTCAACGAGAAATCAGTGGCGAAGTAGCATGTAAAAATGGAGAAAAGTTGAAAAGGTCAAAATTTTGACTAACACTGGTGAAAATAAGCGCCCCTCTTGGAGAAAGGCGCCCAAAGTTTCATGCCTTAGAAAATTTTCATAGATTTTCGAAATTTTCAAGATTGCAAGAGAAGAAAGAGGCCTCCAAGTTCAATGAAGCTGAGATTTAGGGTTTTGGAGATAAAAGCAAAAGAAAGCAAAGCAAAGACAAAACCCTAGGTCTATTTAACATCTTTCTTTTATGTTATTTTCATTATTTTTGCAGGTAGCCTTCAAAGAAGAAAAGTGGAGCAGCAGATTTGAAGATTTATTTCAAGATTCAAGAGCTCAAGGTTGCTGATTTTCATGAATAATTTTCAGACCAGCAACATAAGATCTTGCTTTTTCATGCCTTTTCCATCCAGAAGATCAATTTTTCAAGCAGAAGGCCAAGGCTTTCAATTTTTCAGTCATCTGGGTCTTTTTGTCTCAATCTTCTGAAGAATTTTTCAGGAACTTCATCAAGTTGCAGCAAGTGCTTTTATTTTGCATGTCAGTGAAATCCTCAGTGCATTCAAGATTCAACCATCTGGTTCCTTTCCAATCAGTCTTCTGAAGAAAACCCATATCGCAGTTTTTTTTTAAAAACCTAGGGTTGGCTGCTTTTTCGATCAACCATCAGTGTTTCTCAAATCTGATCATCTGGGTCTATTTCTAATTGTGTTCTGAACAAAACCCAGGTGCCAGCTTTTTCGGTCAAAAATTGAAGAAATTAGGGTTTGCTGCTTTTTCAGTCAAAATTCAAGATTTTCAAAAACGGACGATCTGGGTTGTCTTACAACGAAGTTCTAATCAAAACGCATATCTCAGAAAAAATTCCAAAAATTTGTCCGTTTGAAGAAGAAAAACCAGCATTCTAAAAATAGAAAGTTGCTCAAGACTTTTCTGAACATGGGCGAGTTTACAGTCATTCTTCAAGGTTTTCAATATGGAGTACACTCCCCTCGAGTTTAAGACCAAATAAGCACTATGTTAAAACTTCATCATCTCAGCTGAAGAACGAGAGAAGGTGTGATATGAGAAAAAGGAAAGGTATCAGAAAAGAGTTGTGCAATACTCTTCTATTGGAAATCAAGAGAGGTGTCAGAAACATAAAGTTGCAAAGCCGCCAAGTTATCAATTAGTGAGTCATCTTTTTGGGCAGCGATGTTTTGCAAGAATAGAACTCATAAAACAGTTGAAAAAGTGAAAGATTCTCGAAGGGCGAAGAGATCTTGGAGAATCAGAACATTGCCTTAGTTGGCATAGATGCACCGAACCGGGACACAATTTCCAATTTCCTAGCGGATGAGATCGAGCTTTAAAGCAGCTTTCTTCTAGAAGCTTTCTTTCCCGCTTTCTTTCTATTCTTGGAATGATCCTTATCTATTCTTTGAGGATAGAAAGAAGATAAGATGTAATAGTTGGCGTTTCCCGCTTTTTCTGCTTTCTAGGGTTTTAGATGTTATCTTCTTTCTAGATTTAGTAATAAAGCTTGCTTGCTGAGCAAGCCCTAGATTGTGAAAGCAAGGAGATTTTAGGGTTCCCTACTCCTCTGCTTGTCTATAAATAAGAGCCTTTGCTCATTTATTTTCTTTAGCCATGCTAGTGATAACAAAACGCTGAGCCTATTTTGCCTTCTATTTGTTATTCAAGTGTCGTTCAATTGTGTTGTGATAAGCAAATTGTTGAGCCTCTTTAGCCAACAAGGAGTTAGTGTAATTGCTGTTTCTATTGTGTAAGAGCAAGATTGCAAGCCTCTTTAGCTGCAATTTCTTGTTCCAGGCATGTTAGAAGTAAGCTTTGTTCCAGAAGTTTGAGTAATAAAATCATGAGCCTCCTTTGCCTTGATCCAAAATCTCAGATTTCCGTTATTTGTGTTATGCTTCTATGATCTCGATTTCAGCTTGCATTGAAGTGTGTAGATGTTTGTTGAGAAAGAGTTTATCGAAGTATTTTGTCAGAAAATCTACCTTGTTAATTTCTAACTTCTCTCGCTCTGCTATTACTTGAGAGGTTAGGAACGTCTTTAGTCTAGGTTAGTCGTAGTTGAAGTTCTTAAATCAGAAAATCTCAGCTGCGGCGTTTGTGTTTTATAAACCTTGTGCTCTAAGCTGATCAAAAAGATAGGCAACTTAGTTTTAGTTTACTTTCTTGAATACCATCAGCAAGAGGGAGCTTCCCCTCCTAATTTGAAGAGCAGTTTATCTGTGCATAGCTGTCCGTTTTCAAATCCGCATTCCAGAGGTGCGAATTTAAACGCCAACACATAGCCCCGGTGGAGTTACTCGCATATTCCCAAAACCAATATTTCATAATATTTCTTTCATTTTTCATTTTCTTTCTTTCTGTTTTTCAGATATTCCTTTTAAGCATATTTTCTTTTCTTTTGATTCTCCGTCAATTCCTCAATTGGTTGGCAGGCAACGAAGCCTCCAATGGGTTTGAGAATTGTAGTGGCGCTGAAGCAAGACGTAAGATTTTCACTTGCCATAACCTTTCCCAAGAAACCAAAACGACTCAGAGTTGAGATAGGTAGGGCATTTAAGATCTTTAGACTCGTGTTAAGACACAATAACGGGTTGACCTCCCGAGACGAGTTTAATCACAAACTGGATGATGACAAGAGGAAAACAACCTTGGTTTTTCAAAATTTACACAAATTCCGATGGAAAGAAACCACGTTGTGAAAATAAAACCATCATCACCCCCCTTCGCCATGGGAAACCCTAAAATCCTTGCCCATTCCAAACCAAAACCACTTGAGTGGACAACTCAAGGGAAGAACGCCAAACCATAAACCTAAAGGGCAACAAACCAAAAACCCAAAACGGAACAAACCAAAAAGCAAACAAAAAAGCGAATGGGAAAGCAAACCTAATCTAATTATGCTACAAAGTAGGTTCCAAGGGGGAACCTAAGCTTGGAAATAATGCCTGAGGAATTGCCCATCGACTAGCAATGGGATATCCCCTCCTGTTCGTGTCCGTAACTTAAATGCATTATCTCCCAGGATCTTAAAGGCTTGACCAGGATCCAACCATGATTTGTCGATCCATCCGTTCATAACTCTTTGATGCTTAGCCAAACTTTCCAAAGCTTCATTTCTTTTCTCCTCCAAGTGCATCAACTGAGACAGCCTTGTTTGAATCTAGTCCTCTCCCTCATTGACTTCTTCACATTCTTCCCCTAAAGTGACTTGTTGAATCATCTTTGGGACTTGCTCCACAAAGATCTTACTCATGGCACCTGCACTCTCTGGATGGAAAGCCTCGTGAATTCTACATGAATTGGGTGACGATAAGCCTTCGATGGAGGCATTTTCTATCTCTTGCTTTACACTTTTTAACACAGAATCTCCAAATATCCTTTCATTCTCATCCCCACTTGAATCGTTTTCAGTCAATACTTCGGTGGAGGCAGGCGTATCTCCTAAAAACTTTTCTCCATTCGAGCTCTGCAACATGAGGACTTCTTTCTTAATGGGCTTATATGAACCCAAATCAGTTTCCACGAACAAAACATCACTATTTTCACCACATTTTGTGATCATTAATTTGAGTCGTGGCGTACTTTCAATTTTTATCTGATTTGGGACTCCTCTCCAAGGCAACTACATGTGGGAGAAGTCAGTCGCGATGTATCCATTTAGCTTTCTGGACCAATCTTTGCTCAATAACATGCCATAACCATCTGGTATATCCACAATTGATATGTGAATGCGACTTTGAATTCTGGGATCTGCTTCCAGCTGCATATGGATGTTATTCAATTCTCCTACAACTGGAACTTCAGTCTTATTCAGCTGAGTCACCTTCTTGTTGGTCTGGAGCGGAATTATACCTAACGCCTGACATACCTTCAAAGGCATGACATTACTTGATGCACCAGAATCGATCAAACTTTGGTAATGCTGAGGAAACACTCTGAATTGCACACTTACTAAAAATAGTAAGTTGCCAAAATTTGATGAAAATTAGCTGAGAACCTGCCGGAAGCATGCTAACAACAATGTTAGCCTTAGTTTTCAATTTATTCACTTCATTTGACGTCGAATTGACCAGAGAAATTCAAAACCCTAATTCTCAAACTTGGCCAAAATTTCACATTCAGGCTCAAAGACGGGCACATACTCGGAAAGACAGACAGCAGAAAGAGAGGGAGAGACAAAACCAAAGCCAAAAGACGAGGAACAGAGCAAAAATTAGGGGGTCCCCATTTTGAATGGGGTGATGTGTGAAAAGGTCACAACATCTAGTTCGAGGGAAGTTTGTGGTGAGGAACGACCACAATAGTCTCAGATACTTCTTGGAGTAGAGGGACTTGAATGAGAGAGAGCAGAAGTGGGTCAGTAGGATATAGGCATGTGAATTTGATATAGAGTATGTGAAGGGAAAAAAGAATGTTGTGGTGGACGCCCTTTCCAGGAGACCTTTAGCATGCTCACTCTCAGAGATTTCCGCAGATTGGAAATCCCTCTTGTTAGTGGAGTACTCCAAGAACAAGTTTGTTTGTGAGTTGATGGATGGGTTGATTCAGGATGACAGGTACAGAGTAGTGGATAATGTGATCTACTACAAGGACAGGATCTACTTGGTGCCAGAATCTAGATTGAAGGAGAAGATATTGCAGGCTTCTCATGACACTTCCTTCGTAGGCCATCAAGGCTATTTCAAAAATTATAGACAGGTTAGAGAGAGGTTCGCATGGAAGGGCCTAAAGGATGATGTATTGAGACACATCAGGGAGTGTGACTTGTCAGCAGAACAAGTCAGAGCACACACATCCAGCCGGATTGCTACAGCCGTTGCCTATTCCATAGTAGAAATGGGAGAGCATTTCTATGGACTTCATCATAGGTCTACCTAAGGTGCATGGGAGAGATAGTATCTTTGTGGTGGTGGATTGGTTGACAAAGTACGCCCACTTCTTTGCTATTCCACCTGAATACAAGGCACCACAGGTGGCTGAGTTATTTTTTAGGGAGTTCTTTAGATTGCATGGGCTACCCCGGAACATAGTCAGTGGCAGGGATAGTAGATTCATGAGTGCATTCTGGCAGGAGTTGTTTAGGTTGGCGGGTACTAAGTTGACTCTGAGCACGAGTTATCACCCTCAGACATATGGATAGACAAAAATTGTACACAAATGGGTTGAGGGGTACTTGTACAACTACATTGCAGGGCATCAACGGGCATGGATCAAGTGGCTGCACTTGGGAGAGTATTGTTATAATGCCACTTATCATATGTCCATTGGGATGAGTCCTTTTAGAGCTTTGTACAGTTACGATGCACCTTCATTTATGGAGATAGCTTTTGGTGACAGCAGGGCTCCCAAACCCAATGATTGGATTCAGGAGAGTCAGGATATCTTCAGGGCACTCAAAGATAACTTGCAGGGAGCACAAAATCAGCAAAAAACATATGCTAATCGACACAGGGTTGAGCGCAGTTTTGAGGTAGGTGATTTGGTATACCTTCGCTTGCATCCCTACGGACAGTCTTCTCTTAAGAAGAGTGGAGCTGAGAAGTTCAAGCCCAGATTCAATGGACCTTACAAGATTATCAGGCGGGTGGGAGAGGTAGCATACGAGCTGGAGCTGCTAGAGAGCAGCAAGATTCATAATGTATTCCATGTTCCATGCCTTAAAAAGGCACTAGGACAGCACGTTACTTCTTCTTCAGAGCTTCCGCCGTTGGACGAGGAGGGACATTTGGTCCTAGTCCCTGAGGAGATTGTTGACACTCGAGAGAGAAGGTTGAGGAACAGGGTGGTAAAAGAGTATTTGGGGACAAGCAATTTCGGGAAGGGAGGACTATAATGTCCCCTTCCACCTAGCCACTCTGAGTGCCTCATTTCCTTTTAATTCCCGAAGGCAATTGTTGAACATCGGGAATTGTTTATTTAATTATTTAATTATGGCCTAAGTTTCATAATTACTCTAAAGCAATATTAAATAATTAATTAAATTACTTTTGTAAGTGACTTTATGAAGTTTGATTTAAGTGACTATGGAAATATTTCATTAATGAAACATTACAAAAGTTACTTTAGGATTTTGAAGGAGAAAATAAAAAGAAAAGAAATAGTCACTTATCGGGCATGAAGGAAATTATATTGGAGAAGACTCTTTTTGGGAATGCACTTTTGAAAATACATCTCTCTTTGGCACAGGAAGAACACGGGTTCTTTGCTAGGGTTTTAAGACCCTCTCAAACCAGTTTCGGATGTGGGAAACCATCCCTAGCTAGAGCCGATTCAAAGTTTTTTTGTTAGAACAAGAAGAAACCAGATTTCGCGTTTTCATCTTGGAGGTTTTTGCTGGCTATGTGGGTCAATTTTGAAGCTCGTTTCATTCTATTTGATGGCATTTTGATGTAATAAACCCTAGGTGCACTTATCTCAGCCACCCAACTCCATATTTGATGTCGTTTGAGAAGAATATGGACAAAGAACAGGAAGACATGAATGTCTGAGTAAGAATGATTTCTATATCATCTCTATTTTGGGGACGTGGTCGTTTTGAAGAATTGTAAAAGATATATATGCATATTTGTTGCTTAGGCGCCCTCTGAATTGAAGAAACGAATGCCAAAGGGATATCTTATCACGGGCTTTGCAATGCTAGACATTTTGGTGGTGTCTCCTTTACTCTTGAGCTGGGACGACTTTAATATTTCCAGGTCTTGTATTCTCATATGTTTTGCCTTTAAAATGCATGTGCTGGTCACTATCAAAATCTGTGTGAAGAGGACTGGATGGGACGCTTAATGTTAGCTGATGGTTCTGTAATTTTGTGTTGAAATCTTCTGTGTAACATGTTGTCAATGCTGCTACAGTCGTCATAATTTTTCTGTGACATAACCAGCCTGAAAGTAAGTCTTTGAAGTAGAATAATCTCTTCATTAATGCCGGTGTTTTGTGATAAAGGTTTCCTTTAAGACTCCTAACCTTTTTGAGTCACTAGTTAATCACTACCAGTATTTACACTTGATTACTTGGGAGTTGTTGATGTGCTTTTCGTGACCGCACCAACACAAAATAAAGTTACCAACGGCGACTCTATCCTCTCTTGAACAAAATCTCCTGCATGCTAAGATTGCTAGAAAGATCATGCATTCAACTCCAAGGTTCCTTCATGCAGTGGATAGTCTCAGTTGGCTCGATGTGATTTGCTGGTATTTCAAGGGGACTTACGAAATTGTTCAACAGCGGAGAAAGGAATTTGAATGCTCGAAAGGTTTGTCTATAAAGCTCTTGTTTCCTAAACTAACTAGAAAGTACTGAATTGAAATGGTTGCAGGGATAGAAGATGTTGTGAACTAATCTACGTGTGGGACGTGGAGATCAATTTTCACAAGCCTCAACCAGATTCCGCTTTGCCTCACTTCGGACAGCCTCCACAGAACTGGTGCAATCTTCAAGGGGAGTAACTAAAAATATTCAGATTACAATTCAACAATGAAGACACCGTCACGACGATGCATACCAACATGAAGATCATAATCGAAGTTAAGTCCACGAGTTTCCAGTTGACCACGCAAGGCGAACTCACCATCAGCGAGCCCACTAGTGGTATGGATAGACGAAGTTTGCTCAAATTGAAGACCACATTCCACAATGACTAACTACTTGCATGAAATGAAATTTACTTTACTTTAAGCTACTACTCGAATCAGAAGGACAAAGAAACCTTGCTAGCTACTCACAACAAAAGACGAGATCATCATCAATGAAAACCCTTTTTATTATGAGAGTGTTCACAACAATTTCTTACAAAGCTTTCAAAGGGAAAACTTTCCTTCTTCAAACTACACTATCGATCTATGCTATGCTACTTAAGGTCAAAAAAATCGGCATAAATCGTTTGGGGAAAAAATCGGCAAACCAAAAAATCATGAAAAAATCGGGAAAAAATCAGATTTGAAAAAAAAGGTAAAAAAATGTAGAAAAATAGACAAAACCTTCTTTTTTTTAAACTTAAGGTCATTTCCATAGCATAGAGGTATAGAGAGCAAATAAAATAGAGATTTTAACCCGTGAATTGTAGAAAATAGATCTTTTTTGTTTATATTCATATCGCTGATTACATTGCACTTTGTCTTAAATAAGGAGTTGCAGCTTGTTTGTTTGTCTTAAAAATCTTTAAAAAATATATTGTGTTTGTTTGTCTTATATTCTTTGCAATCTATCAAAACTAATGCTTAAATGTTGTTTCAGCTATGTCCCTAATACATAGACGCAAGCCCACGCAATAAAATGACAAATATTATTGTTTTCCTTGGCACTTTCATTCTATTTTCAAAAGCATGATGAGGATATCTGAAAGTTTTCACTCTACAGTTTAATTTGTCAAGAAATTGCAATGACTTTTGGAATTTGGAAAAAATAGCCAGACATTTAAAAAAGTTCACGTATATGTCACTAATGAAATAAATAAATAAATAAGAAATAAATAATGATGGGGATTAGGTTTTCAATTTAATAAATAAATAAACTTTTTTAAATTTAAATAAATAATGATGGGGATTAGGTTTTCAATTTAAAAAAGTTCACGTATAAATAAATAAATGAACTTTCTAAATATGTGTATCACTAATGATGGGGATTAGGTTTTCAATTTAATAAATAAATAAATAAGAAATATTTAAATAAATAATAAGGAATATTTTAATAAATAAATACAATATTGAATATTTAAATAAGGAGAAGCAACAATATGGAAATAAATACAGAATAAAGAGAACGACACAGCTTGAAAAAATAAAACAACAAAATGATCCTGCTATAGGCGACGCATATACATGAAAATGGCGACAGGGAAATAAATACCTGTATGCTGATGAAATATCCCGAACCAATTTTTTCAATTTTTTCAACTCAACAACAAGAATCCGTTAGGGTGAGTTCAATCAAACCCGCAGTTACAAATAACTCGTTGCCAAGAATGCACACTCAATCTCAACAAGAGAGCTGTCATATGGCAAGAGGATTGTCAATGCCTTAAAACAAACTGCAACTGAAGGTAATTCTAACCAAGAATGCACCGGATGACGGCGAGCATATGGTCAGAGGGTCTTAATACAATGCTTCTACAAAGAACTCTAACCAAGAATGTGTCCAAGATGGACGAACATATGGTCAGAGGATCTCTACCACTACAAGTGCTAAAAGCAAACTCAACACCAAGTATGTGCTACCCAATTCCAGAGTGGAAATGAGGCGACCATATGGCGGAGATATACAGAAATACAACGCAACTTCATAATGTAAAGTAAGATTAAGAGAAATGCTGACAATACTACTGTTCAGCTTACAAAATATCAGAAGATGCCTGCAATGAACAAGATTAGAAGCTCTCCATTGCTGCAGTAATAGATATGATCATTCCAAGGTTAATTATGACCTTCCAGACACAAACTCTTCATCAAAATGCAAATGACTCAAGACTGATATAACAGACCAGCAACTGAAATAAAGTAACTAGCATGACTAGAACTCACTAAAATGCTCATAAATAGCTCAAACCAACCCCAAATGACTTGAAACTGAATGCAAATGCCCCTAGGATCAATGGCGCCCACATCACAATGAAGAAACTCCCAAATGCAACCTTTGATAATTTATGGCACGAACTTCAATGTTGTTACAGATGGTACAGCCCTAGGAAGGGCGACTTTGCTTAGGATAAATTCATTACTTGATAATAAAATCTGCACTTTGGAGCATAGGGTCGCCCCTGTCCAAGAAACTCAATTCTACAATACCTAGAATGACAGTATTTTGATTCTATGAAATATAATAAAAAACGACAATCAGCCATGCTTATCAGCAACTCCAAAATATGACTAAAATGCAAGATAACAGAACTAATATGCTAAGACTCAAATACAATGCAAAATAACTCACTACAATCTACCTCTCAACTAGTTGCTATCTTTCAAGCAAGAAGAAGAGCCAAGCTAGGAGGCATTCATTCCTTGAAGCAATCCTGTTACCATTTTGGCAACATAACAATATTGAAGTCATAAGATGCTAAATGAAGACCCAAGGCTCCCTTTTTATAATTTAGAGAAGACCCTCCAGAAGCTTCCAGAAGGTGCGCCCTGTTGTGACCTTTTTCACACATCGCCCCATTGCAAATGGGGACCCCCTAATTTTTGCTTCGTTCCGAACTTTTGGCTTGATTTTAGTTTGTTTTGTTGTTGTCTCTCTTTTCTACTGTCTATCTTTTCGGGATTGTGCCTGTCTTTGAGCTTGAATTGAAATTTTGGCTAAGTCTGAGAATTAGGGTTTTGAACTCTCCAGTCAATTTAAAATAGAATGAAGTAATCAAGTTGAAATCTAACCTTGGCGTGGTAGTCAATATGCTTCCAGCAGGTTCCCAGCTAACTTTCATCAGATTCCGGTGACTTACTATTTTTAGTAAGTGTCCAATTCCGGGCATTTCGTCAGCATTTTTGAAATTCCGACAGTCACACAACATTCAGAACACATCAAGTTGCTCGTGTGCAAAATTTGAGCTGAAACGAACAACTTACTATTTTTAGCAGCTCAGCTTCCGGAGCAGATTTCAGGGCTTAGATGCAGAGTTTTCCGGTGCATGTCTGGAGATTCCTTCTGGGTTTTCAAGGACCTTCGCAGTGATGTAACATGCAAAGTGAGACGACAACTTTCAGAGTTCAGCCTTCGGAGGCTATTTTTAGGGTTTGCATGTCAGGGTTTTCTTTGCATGTCGGATGATTCTTTATGGGTTTTTCGAGAGCTTCGCGATGGTATGACATGCAAACGGAGATGGTCACTCAGTAAGGAACTTACTATTTTTAGCAGGTGCATCCCGACAGCCGCCTCCCAGCACTTCAGAATCACGAGCTGATCGCAATGCAACAGAAACGAGGACAAACGAAGATCATTTAATATGCATGCAAAACAAATTAGGGTTTCCAACTTTGGGACATGAAAAGAAGGGTAAAAAGTCAGAATTTTTGAAAACCGGTGTAAACCACCGCGATCAGCATCCTTCAAGCTATCTGCTGGTAAAATTTGAAGTCAAACGGAGCACTTACTATTTATAGTAAGTCATTTTGGAAACAGGCTAAAAATAGCAAATCAGTTGCATGTGCTGATGTCAGCAGGCAGGTCACGTGGTGAGGAGCACGTCATTCGAATTTCAAAGCGAACGAAGTTGTGGAGATATCAGAAACTAGCAGTTACTATTTATAGAAAACCACCTTCAGAAACGGGCTAAAAATAGCAGGCCAACTAAAAATAGCAGTGTCAACAGGTTGATGAGGTCGTGAAGATCCAGTGTTCGAAATTTCAAATCATTCTGAGCCTCGGAGGTGTGAAAATCAAGAGACTTACTATTTATAGTAAGGCACAGAGAAGCTGGCAGAGGTCAAGAAAAATGGCAAAGGCATGAATTTCATCCTGCAGCACATGTGAAATGCGCCCATCCTCAGCTGGAAGTCAAAAATGTTTAAGTCTTGAATTTCATCTTGCAGCTACCCCAAAATGCGCCCTCATGACAGAAGATTGATGAAAAATAAACTAAGGCATGAAAACTTCCTCCTCAGCATGCCATATCCGCCCAAGTTGATGAGGAAACATCAAGAAATTTTCTAAGTGTTTGTTTCATCCTGCAGCCATAGCTAAATGCGCCCAACTCAAGGTAGTGGCATAAAAAAATTCTAAGTATAAAATTCGTCCACCACCTAGGCTAAAATGCGCCCATGCAACAAGAAGGTCAAGGAAAGTCAACAAAGTTTATCCACCTCCTATGCCAAAATGCGCCTAGCTACAAGAGGCATCAAGAAAAGTTTCTAAGTGTAGAACTCATCCTCCACCACCCCCTAAATGCACCCAAGCTGCATGGTGGAATAAGTTTGAAAAAGGTCAAAGAAGTCAAAGAGTTTCATCCTCCACACATAGCAAAATGCGCCCAAGTAAGGCCTTGTAAGGAAAAAACAAAGAAGTTGAAGAGTCACATGCTAGGCGTTACAAGTTTCATCCTTCATGGGGTGTGAAATGCGCCCAAACATGCTAAGAAGAGGACAAAAAGGGTTGACTTTCTTCTTCCCCCTTTGAATGCGCCTAGTCCAAGATGAAAGCAAGATGAAAGTAAGGTTGATGAAAATGAATTTAAGGTGTCCTTCATGACATCAAAATGCGCCCAGCTCAAGATGAAGGCAAGGTAAAAGTAGAATGTAAGAAGAAAGGCCAAGGCGTTGAAATAAAAATATCCTCCTCAAGGTGCATGAGGTTTAAAAAAATATTCTAAGGCATTGGAGGTGATATGAATAAAAATATGTTGGGTGTTGAAATTGAAAGTGTCCTCCATGACATATAGAATGCGCCAAGATATTGGAGAATTGTATAAGTGAGTTGATAAAATTTTCCTCACAGGCAAGATGAACGAAGTTGGATAGAACTTCTAAGGCAAATTTCCAAAAGTGCTGAGTGATTCAAAAAAATTTCTAAGGCAAAGAAATTTTCCTTAGGAGAAATGCGCCCAAGTTGAAATAGTGATGAAATTTCCTAGAGCACGAGCAGGATTGCCAGTGGAGTCCGATGATGCCAGTTGCACAGGAACAATAAAATTTTCAAGTCAGAGCAACAAGAAATGTTCACAGATGTGAAGAACGGGATTAAATTTGTAAAAAAAATTATTTTTCCAAGGTGCAAAATTCAAGAAAATTAAATGAACCCGTTCGTTGTGCACCCATGAGTTCGACGCGTTCTGAAGGAAATTTTCTTCTGGGTATTGAAGATTGTCAACGAGGAATGAATTTTAGTGTCTCCTGCACTTCGCCAAGGCCTTCGGGATGGAAATTTTTGATGGGCACAGGATTGGTGAGTTTTTCTAAGGGAAAATTTGAAAATTTTCTAAAGCAAAGTGAAGAAAATGTGTTTTCAAGGTAAAATCCTCCAGACGATGAATTTGAAAGGAACTGCCTAGGTGAATTTGCCCAAATTCATCGTGAAGATAATCTTCCTGAGCCAGTGATGAATAAAATCAAAATTGTCAACGCTTCAGCTGGTGGAATAAATTCCTTGAAGAGGATGCAGTTGAAGTTAACACTTTCAAAAGATGATACGTCCTTGAGGATGATGAAATTTGGCTAAGGCATGAGGAATTTGAACGCGAAGTTGGCTAGTGAAGACGATGAACGCTTGGAAGTTAGAGCGTGAAAATCCTGGTAAGTTGAATTTATATTATGAAGTGTTCTAATGCTCTTCTCCTTGCTTGTTTTGCAGGAGGAACGTCGAGACCAAGCGGTGATGACTTAAGTGATCCAAGATGACATTTCAACCTCGAAGGAAGAAAAGTTGCAAGAAAATGGCTAAGTGTTGAGACTTAGTGACAGAGAAGAAATGTTTTCAAAACTCAAGATGGAGAAAAGAATGGAAGTTCGAGCAAAGTTGAAGAACAACATCAAGAAGAAGATCAAGAGCAGTGTGAACGCGTTTCAAAGCTGGAATCTTCTAGAAGGATGGTGGACATTAGTGGCTCATTTATTACCCCTCTCCTTTGTGGCGGTTTTTAGGGCGAATCTTGTTTAGGGCTGAGGTGGCACAATCTGGGCCATCCAGCCGATTGTAATCTGAGCCGTCCGTTGGACTTGGCCATCTATAAAAGGGGGGGTCCCCCTCATTTGTATCTCATGAGACAGTAGAATTAGAAGTAGAATTAGAGTAGAAGTTAGAATAGAGAGACAACTTAGAAGTAGCTTAGTATAGATTGATAGAGTAGTTGAAGAAGGAAAGTTTTTCCTTAAAACTTTGTAAGAAGTTGTTGTGAACACTCTCCCAATAAAAAGAATTTTCATTGATGATGAATTTCGTCTTTTGTTGTGAGTAGCTAGCGAGGTTTCTTCATCCCTTCTACTTCAAGTAGCGTAATTTCATTTTCATGCAAGTAGTTGTTAGCTGTGGAATGTGGTGTTTGATTTAAGCAACTTCGTCTATCCATACCACTAGTGTATTTGCTGATGGTGAATATGCCTTGTGTGGTCAACTGGAATATCATGTACTTAACTTCGATCATGATTTGTATGTCTATATGCGTCGTTGTGATGGTATTTTCATGCTAAGTTGTGATCTGAACACCTTGAACTACTCCTCTGAATATTGCACCGACTCCGTGGAAGCTATCCGAGGCGAGGCAAAGCGAAGTTTGGTTGAAGTTTGCTGAAGTTGAGCTCCATATCCCACACTTAGAATAAATTTAGACTCTCTAAACCCTGCAACCGCTTTAAATTCGGTACTTTCTGGTTAGAATAGAAAACCCGTGCTTCATTGATAAATCTGTCGAATTGTGGAAACCCCCTTTCCTCTGCTGTTGAACAATTCCGTAAGTCCCCTTGAAATACCAGCAAATCACATCGAGCCAACTGAGCCTATTCGCATTGAAAGAACCTTGGAGTTGAACACACGAACTTTCTTGCAACCTTAGCGTGCGGAATACTTTGATCAAGAGAGAATAGGGTAGCCGTTGGCGACTTTATTCTGCATTGGTGCGGTCACGAAAAACACATCAACAGAATTGGCGCTAGGAGGGCTGAACACGAACAACAAAGCAGTTGAACTCCAGATTCTATCAAATTTTATTATCTAAGGAGGCAACCTTAGAGACTCTTTTACCCTCCACGCGATCAACAGAATTGGTGCTAGAAGGAGGGCTGAACGCGAACAACAAAGCAGTTGAACTCTAGATTCTATCAAATTTTATTATCTAAGGAGGCAACCTTAGAGACTCTTTTACCCTCCTCCACACGATCAACAGAATTGGCGCTAGAAGGAGGGCTGAACGCGAACAACAAAGCAGTTGAACTCCAGATTCTATCAAATTTTATTATCTAAGGAGGCAACCTTAGAGACTCTTTTACCCTCCTCCACGCGCTCAACAAAATTGGCGCTAGAAGGAGGGCGAGCATTGAATTGTTCCAAAAGCTGGACGGAACCAATATGAGCTTTAAAGTTCCAAATTGGAGATATGTTAGATCTCTCTTATGTCAAAAAATCTAAAAAAAGTGAAAAGTTGAAAAATTCAAAAAAATAAAAAAATGGAAAATCACAAAAGAGATTTCTCAATGGATGGGCACTTTTGTTGCCCTCAAGACAGTCTTGTGGAGATTGCTCAAATCCAAGAACGATTGAATGCACAGCTGTGGCCCGAAAATTTGTCCAAGTTTGCTTTGCCAGGAAGATGTCGAATTCATGAGACCTCCCAACACGAAGAGATGAGTTGCTTGACATTCCTCTCAAGGATAGAGCTTGTTCTCCAAGAAAAAATCGCGATTTAAACCCGATTTTCAACGATTTTTTCTGGGCGTTGACTGCCGGAAAAAATCGCAATTTTTGTGAGGAAAAGATCGGCAAGGTCCAGGATTTTTTAAAAATCGCGATTTTCAGGATTTTTTGAAGATTTATGCTTCTATGGTCTCTCTATCTTCCTATCTCTACTCTAATCTAATCTCTACTATCTAATAATTGTACAAATGTGGGGGGATGCCCCTTTTATAGCTGGCCCAATCCAATGGACGACTTAGATTCAATTACAATGAAGGGCTCAAATTGAGCCACATAATCCCTAACCCTAAAAACCACCACCAAGAAGAGTGGGGTAATAAATGAGCCATTAATGTCCATCTTCTAGAAGATTCTTGTTTGTAAACGCGTTCACACTGTTCTTCCTGACTGCAAACTAGATGAATTTGATCATTGTGGCTTCAACTTCTTGAAAGGGTATGGCAAGTACGTTCTCGACCTAACTCCAAGGTGGCAACTTTTTTCTCCTGCTCGATGATGATTTCCTTCTCTATTGACATTCTCTAACTTTGAACTGCATGAGGATGATTACTTCTCCACCCCTAATCCTGAAGGATTTTCTTATCTTGGACTCGAGCATTTCTCCCTCGCCATCTACATCTCTGAATTGAGTGCATATTAGGCTATTCCAACACTTAGCCATTTCTTCCAACATGCAACTTTCCTTCTTTCGAGGTTGAAATGTAGTCATGGAGTATTTGCTCCATCACTTCAATTCCTCCCACTCTGGTTCCGATGTTCATCCTACAAACCAAGGAAAAGCATTAAAACATTTTATAATATGAATCCATTTTACTCACCTCATATCCATGTTTTGATCTCCAATGTCCATCATTTTTCTCTAGCCAACTTTCGCTTTCTTCATAGCCTTTCAACACCTGTGTGCTAGGGCGCATATCATTTTGATGTTTGTGTCTCCACCAATGCCTTGGGAAGATCTTTCACATACTCCTCTCAGGAACCTTGAGGGCGTATTTCAAAGCTTGATGCTTGTGACTTAGATATTTTAGCCAACCTTCTTCAAGGGTGCATTTGGAGCCTTGTGATTTCATTTTCTTCGCCTTAGGCAATTTTCAACTTCCTTCTCTATGATGGGCACATTCAACTCAGACAAGTCTTTCTTAAAATTTTCATTTGTCCTTAAGGCGTGTTTAGAGGGTGTGTTTAATTTCTCTTTGCCCAACATTATATCCCCTTTTTGCCTTGGCCAAATTTCCAACCCATCTGCCCTAGAAATAATTTATTTCCTCTAGAAAATTCATCAACCAGGCGGCCGAGTGAAATTTCCATCTTAAAGTCCTTGGCAAGGTGTGAAAAGTTTCAAAATCATCTCCTCGTCGAAGATATTCAATACCCAAAAGAAAATTCCCCTTGGAAAATGCAAAATCCATGTGTATACAAACGAAGGGGTACTTTTAATTTTTGAATTTTAACCTTAGAAAAATATTTTGCCATCAAATTTATCTTCATTCTTCATCTCTGGGCATATTTTTCCTGCTTGGCCTTGACAATTTTTTATCAACCCATGAAGCTGGAGTATTCTGACTCCTTGCCAATTTGTCCATGCCTTAGCAGATTCTATCATCCTCCTTCAAACTTGGGCGTATTTCTCTAGAGGTGGAATTTTGTGCCTTAGAAAAAATTCATCATCACTATGAACATGAGCGCATATGAGGGGTCTTGAAGGATTTTCAAATTTTCCTTAGATATTTTCCTTCCATTCATCTCCAGTCATGGCGCATTCAAGAGTGTGAGGAAGAATTCCTAACACTTAGCATATATTTCCTCACCACTATCATTTTTTACTTTGGGCGCATTTTGCTTAGGGTGGAGGAATTAACAATGCCTTAGCAACTTTAAAAAAAAAACCACCCCCTTTAACAAGTTTGGGCACATTTGAGTGGCCTAGGATAAATTTATAGCACTTAACAACTTTTATCCATGCCTCTCCAAGTTGGGCGCATTCAAGGGAGTCAACAGGAATTTCAAACACTTCGAAAAATCTCATATTGTCTTGTGGGCGTTTCTTTCTCCTCTTTCCTTGGGCGCATATGTGGTGGGGTCAAGGAAACTTAAAATTTTTGTCTTCTTCCCTGCTTGTTTGGGCGCATATGAGGTAGTGAGGAGGAATTCCAACATCTTTTGTCTTTTCCCAGTCAAGTTGGTCGCATTTTACTAATGGAGGAGGAACTTTCAACCTTAGGCGTTTTTTTTCAAGCTCCAACATGAGCATGGGCGCATTTGAGGGGTCAAGCAGGAAGTTTGTGCCTTAGAAACTTTTTATCCACCTAGCACTTGGGTGCATTTTGAAGGTCGAGGATTTAACTTTTACTTAGAATTTTTTTCATCACCATCTCTCCTTGAGGGCGCATTTAGGGGTAGGAGGAGGATTTATCAATGCCTTGGAAACTTGTCTTGGCCTCACACTGAAATATCCTAACCAATTTTTTGCCACAATTTTTACACAATAACCAATACTTGGCCAATTTGATTAGTGTTAGCGCCAAAACCAAATCTCTATCAAAGCAACTCTAACCAAGAATGCGCCCTAAAACCACTTAAGGAAGAGGGGCGGGCATATGGTCAGAGGATCCCTAGGATCAAATAACTCATCAACTGAAATTGATTACAACTGGAAATGTAAGATAAACTCCACGCCAAAAATGTGCACTCAAGATCCCTTTGAAGGCGAGGTGCTAACATATGGCGGAGTACTTATTACAAAATGAAAGAAACTTAGGCAGATAACTAGCCATAGAATTTTCAAACTAACTAATTCATCCGCTACGGCGGGCATCCACTCATGAGTGGGGATTCACCACTTGACAGTGGGTACTAGAGAGATTAACTAGCCATAGAATTTTCAAACTAACTAATTCATCCGCTGCGGCGGGCATCCACTCATGATCGGGGATTCACCACTTGACAGTGGGTACAAGAAAGATTAACATTCATTCTCCACACTGGCGGTAAACCATCAAGGGGTACTTAATGTGAAATTTTAACAAGTAATTGCAGCAATAACAATGGTTGGATTAGTACTACTAAATCTCAACCATAAAATCAAGGAATCTGCAAATTACAAGTATTAACATGATAGAGAATAATTCTAAGATGTAAAGAATGAATGCTTTACAATGTTTATCCCTCAAATGATGAAGTAAAGGCCAAAAACAGAAAACTAATGCAATCTGATATAAAAATCTGAGTTCTGGAAATTCTGATCAACAAACAGAAAACACCATGAAATGCTCATAACTTCATCAATATACCTTCAAATTGACTGAAACCTTTTGCAAAAGCTCTCTAGGAGTATGGCGCCCAAGAACAAGTCAGAAAACAACATCAAATCCTCCTTATTTATTTGGCACGAATCCCAATGTGCTCTAAGAAGGTACGACCTGGCTGGAAGGAGCGATTTTGCTCTTAAAAATCAGGTTCTTTGAATTTAAATCTCATCTATGAGAAGGGTCGTCCAATGTCAACAATCACGTAGCACAAATGCCCAAAATGAAATAAAATTTACTCACAAAGCTGTATACAAAATTCACTTTCAGCTGTAGATGAACCAGCAACTCAAAAATGATAATAAACTCCATAATTCTTGAACAATAGGCTCAATCTGCTAGTCTGGATGAGAAGCAGCAATAAAACCAATTAGGTGTTGTCTTTCAAACACGAAATTGATTAGAATCTAGGAGGTAAGCATCCCTCGGAGAAATAATCACAATGTCATTTTGACGGCATAACTTTAGCAATTAAGAATGGATACCAAATGTTGGAGCAAGGCTTCACTTTTATAGAAAAGGAGAAAACTCTTCAACTCCCCTTCAAGGCACGCCAAAAGTCACAGAAGAGACTTTTCAAATTTCAAGAATTTCTAATTCTTCCTCAAGGGTGGCATCCCACTTCATGGCAACATTAACTTTATTTAATATTCTATTTTCTCCTTAATGACTTTGACCCCCCTTCAACTCCACATTTTAAAACAACTTGAAGTTATTCCACTAGGCCATGGGGTCAACTGAAAAATAAAACATTAATGCCTTTATTTCAAAATTTCACCAAAAAAATGCTTTTGAAAGCCAAAACTTAAAGACAAGCAACTGCTCCTACTGAAAAGATGAACTGAAGGCTAACAACTAAACCACTGCCAAAATTAGTATTTACTAAAAATAGTAAATACCCAGAAATGCCACAAACCTCCAAGCAAGGAAACCCTAATTTCACTTCTGATCAACCTACGGATTTCCAGAAATAGGCTATCAGTCAAAGAAGAGCGTATGGCATAATAGGGCGCATTTGGCATGCTAAGGAGGATTTAACTTCAGACATAGAAAATTTTCATGGCTTCTTCTCCTTGAGGGCACATTTTGGGGGCTGAGCAGGAATTTCAACACTTGAAACTTTTTTCCATCCTCTTGCCAGTCTCATCTTGGGCGCATTTCAAAGGGGGTGAAGAAAATTTCTCAGACTTAGGCATTTTTAGCTTGCTCGCCCTTGTTAACTATATTTAGTAAGTCCTCTGATTTTCATACCTCTGAAGCTTCGATTGATTTGAAATTTTCGCCACAGGACCTTCATGATCTAGTTAATCTGCTCGCATTGCCACCTCATGCTAACTTGCTATTTATAGCATGTTTCTGGAGGTGATTTACTATTTATAGTAACTGCTCAGTTTCATGACTTCCACAACTCCGTTCAGCTTGAAATTTGAATGGTGTGAGCCTCATGGGATGACTTGCTTGTTCACACTGGCGCCTGCTGCTAACTTACTATTTATAGCCTGTTTCTAGAGTGCCTTACTATAAATAGTAAGTGCTCCGATTGCCTTCAAATTTTACCAATGGATAGCTCGAAAGATGTTGATCGCAGTGGGATACACTGGTTTTCGAAAATTCTGGCATTTGACCCCTCATTTTGGGTCTCGAAGCTGGAAACCCTAATCTGACTTGCATGTGGATCAAATGACCTCCGTTTGACCCCCTTTCTGTTGCATGTCGGTCAGTTTGTGATACTGAAGTGCTTGGGGGGGGGGACTGCCAAAGTGTATTTGCTAAAAATAGTAAGTTCCTAAAAAAGTGACCTACTCTGTTTGCATGTCACATCACTGCGTAGCTTTTGAAAAACCCATAAGGAATAACCTGACATGCACTGAAAAGTCCTGCATGCAAACCCTAAAAATAGCCTCTAAAGACGGCTCCTGAAAAAGTCATGATCCTAGTTTGCATGTTATACCAATGCGAAGCTTTCGAAAAACCCACAAGGAATGTCCATACATGCGTAGAAAATTCCAACATGCAAACCCTAAAAATAGCCCTCGAAGGTTGAGTTCTGAAAGTCATCATCTCACTTTGCATGTTATATCATCGTGTAGGTCTCAAAAATCCCAAAAATAATCTTCAGACATGCATTGAAAAACTTTGCATGTAAACCCTAAAATCAGCTCCTGAAGGTGAACTTGCTAAAAATAGAAAGTTGTCTGTTCCAGCTGAAAACTTGCAGACAAATAGCTTGACGTGCCCTGGATGCAGTACAACGATCAGAACTTCGAAAGTGCTGAGAAAAAGTCCCAAATTAGGTACTTGCTAAAAATAGTAAGTTGTCAAAATCCAATGAAATTTTGCTGGGGATTTGTTGGAAGCATTCTGACTACAATGCCAAACTCAGATTTCAATTCATTCACTCCACTTGACTCCAAACTAGCCGAAAGATTCAAACCCCTAATTCCCAGACTTAGCCAGAATTTCATGTTTAAGCTCAAAGACGGGCACATCCCCAGAAAGACAGACAGAACAAGAGAGACAACAGAAAAACTAACCAAAATCAAGCCAAAAGTCCGAAATGAAGCAAAAATTAGGGGCTCCCCATTTGCAATGGAGCGATGTGTGAAAACGTCACAACAGGAGTCACTTTGAATATATTTGAATCTGAAATGTACCCCTGGCAATAAATGCAATGTTCCCTTGAGAGGATTTCATGAACAGTAATTATCTTTTCATGGCTGCTGCATTCTTTTTAAAATATTATTTCTGAGTCTGTTAAGGTCTGTTTTGAAATCTTGAGCAGCACTATATCATAAAAATCTGTCAGAGTTGAGACCAAAAACTTACATTATTTTGTCAATTGTTATTCACTCATTTATGAATGGTTCTAGAGCCTCTTCGATTTTTAAGGGATAGTGAATTTGGGACAATAAATAATTGTCAACACCTTGTTACCAATATAATGGTGGAGTGCTGTCACGTCTCAGACTTTGATGTTGTTTTTTTTTTTTTTTTCTTGGCTTTGTGTGGATTTGTTCTATGGATTATTGTGTGTGCTTGAAGTAATATGACATACTATGATGCTTTGGTGTGTGGAAATGAGAAAAGTGTTTACTTTTGAAAGTAATTTTGAATGCGTTTTATTTGAAAGATTAAGCAAGATAGAATAGAAATATTTATTGAAAGTATTGCTTTGATATATATCTATATCGGATACTAATTCATTCTTTTGTTGCGTGCCTGAGTGCACTTGAGTTGCAGTGGTCGAAGACCAAGAGTGTGATTGAGGAAAGGAGGTTAGCTTCTCGACAGGGTAAAACAGGAGTACTCTCGACCACACACACACAACACCTAGACTCATGTAGATTGCATTTAGGCAATGTCACTTTCAACATGATTGTCTTGAATTATTGGTGAATTAAATAATAGTCGATTAAAGTAAATAAAATAATAAATAAAAGCAATAAATACAATTCAACTATTAATCATTAATTTTAAGTTTTAAATGCTTTATGGTTTCAAATCCTATCTTTATTTTGTGTTAATTAAATGATGAATTATTTATAAGTGAGGTAAAATATTTATTTTAGATTTGAATAAATAAATAATAAAAATAATATCATAAAAATAAATTAATTATCAATTAAAGTTTTGAAAGGATTATGACTTATTTTATTTAATATATATATCCCATTTTCTGTGCAATAATTAAAAATCTGTTTATTAAATTTAAACTATTTATGAAATTAAAATAAGGTGGAAATATTTTTTTTGTTTGCATATGATAAAGTGGAGATAATTTTATTTGCATATGTTTTAAAATCCTTAGTCCAAAATTGAGAGAAATGAACAGCCCCGAGAAAACTTTGGGCTCTGGGGAAATTTTCCTTAAAACCAACAATGCTGTTGGCATGTGGCAATCTCTGGAATTTGCATGTAAAATTTATCTGTCATTTGGAAATACTCTGCATGATCCTCGGAAGGAGGAATAAAGCTTTAAGGGAGAAAAGAGAACATTCATTCAGACATAACCAGAGCTCTGGAAGAGGGTGACAGGAAGGTAATACTGGGCATCTGCACTGGAGAAAATTGCCAGGTTATTTTCCATACTTTGCTTTCAATCAGTTTAAAATTGCAGTAAGAAATTGAAGAAATGAAATGCATCATTCTATGAAATGATTACAGATTTCTGAGAAATCTTTTCCAATTTTACTTTGAATCTGGGTAATAGCTTACTTCTCATTGTTGCATTATAGAAAGAATACCCAATCTTTTCTTCCAGATTAGGGTTACATTCTGTTGCAAAAGCTGCAAATTATTAAACTGCTCTCAATTATATTTGGAAACATACATAAACATATATATATACATATATATATATATGCACAGGAATCTGTATTCCCGTGCATATATACATATACATATATAAATGCATATGATTTTGCAAGAACAACTTTCACCAGAAATTAATTCGAAATTCCTTTGAGATAAATTTAAATGCAGTATAATACTGGGCAAAACATTTCTTTTTTTTTGTTATGAAATTGTTTAACTGTAGGGAGAAGGGGAGGGATTTTTCCCCAGCCCTTCCCATAGGAAGGGCACGGCTCTGTGGGGAGGCTCGCGCCCTCCACAGGCCGCGGCCTGTGGAAGGGGCGCGAGCCCCCTCACAGCCCGCGCCCCCCCATGGGAGAGGCAAGGGCTTCCTGCACCCTTAGGGTGCTCAACACCAGTATGAAACTCTGTAAAATACTTTTATTCTGTGTGCTCAGCCTGAAAACGTGAGAACAGTTATAAAAATCAGTATTTCTTTCTTCAAAACATATATATATATATATATATATATATATATATATTCATCCATATATACATAAATGCAAGTTTGAACAGGGAAACCATCTTCAGAATATGATATGATTTCTGTCAAAAATACACAAACATCTCAGTAATTGGAAGCTGGAAATATGAACAAAGGCAAGAACTTCTGAGAAAACATGTAAACTGAAATTCCACTTGATCACATTGTCATATACTCACATATAGTTGTACATTCCTGAATAATAGTATACATTATAAACTCGAATGCAAGTTTTTCTTTCAGACCTCTGTTATTCCGAATGAGTTGCCCTGTTTCTGTATATTACTAATATCCAGAAACCTGTAGTAAACTGAGAATTACTCTTTCAATTAGTTTGAATTTGGATGAGTAGAAGAATATACATAAATCTGTGAACATTATTTCATACAAGAGAGTTAATTAATTACTCTACTTGTGTCTGTACACTGATTGAATCATGACATACATACATTTCTTTTTACATTTTAAAAGAGAAGCTTGGATTAAAAACAGAATCAGAAAAGAATTACTTACAAAAAGAGTAAATGCAATCTTACTATTGAACTTGCAACCTTTCTTTTCATTTGTCCAATGTAATTCAAAAGATGTTATGAAATTCTCATTTGAAATTCTTTTAGAATCATTGAATGCATGAAACATGTATGGAAAATGCACAACTTTCTGCTTTTGTACTTTATTATACTTTACTTTTGGTAACTTCCGGGACAGGATGCCGAAGGTGGATACACAGAGACAGTAGCTTTACCTTTTCTAAACTACCGTTTGCTTATTTTAATTTATGCTTGGCCAAGCACTTGTACCATTGAAATAGATGGATTTGTTTAAAAGCCTAGAAATGTATATGTATTTGAGTCTCTGCCACCTCCTGTTGCAAGAATTATGTTTTCTCATGTTAGAAATGCATATAGGCACTAGGCATGCATCCAGAGTTCCCTCCTGTTTTATTGTCTCGGGTTGCTAGGCTCCTTTATGCAGGGCCGGGGATTCCTTCGAGTTAGGAAGGAACCCGGGGAAGTCATGTACTTCGTGGTTGGGCGGAAAAGGCGCCTGAATCACACTCTTGGCCCTAGCTCGCAAGAAGACCAATAGTGTCACGGCGGTTGGAGGTTCAGAGTTTTATTTGCTATTGATGAACTTGTGTAACATTTTGGAAATGGCTTGTATAGCGCCATTGTATGTATATTTATATTTGACATTCATTGTTGAAACTTTGAAATAGAAGTATGGCATGAAATAATCTAATGTAACATTGATATATAGAATTAAAGTTTTATGACGTAGCATTGAAAAAGATGTTTCATTGGAATTATTGATCTCTTCCGAGTATAGATGAATAAGTATATATGAAAATTCATTAATGTACTTTTGCCATGTGCATAATCTTGATAAATTACAATGTTGTTATTTGTATACATGAAATGCAATTTAAATTCTCTTTTATTGAGCTCATTTTGGAAGTTTTTATGAATGGTATTATTTTCTTGTAAACCTTTTGAAAACAGATTGAACATTTATAATGCTTTTTGCTTATTATCTCCCGAGCGTTACAAGTGCCAATGTTGTCTGGGATGTTTACACTCGCAAGTTTAGACTACATTCACCTAAAACAAACAGCGACAATCATCAATTCAAAGCAAGTCCAAAACCAAGAAGAAGAAAAAAAAAGAAAAAGCATTCCTAAACTACCGGCTAGGGTCTTCACAGAAGGACCTTATTAACAATAATATTAACACAGATCCTTGCAAACACTAATCTGGATTTCTGTTGAATTACTACGTCTACCGCTAGCAAATGTCCAAAAGAGTTCGCTATTCCTTGGAATACTTTTTGATTCCAAAACTCCACAGAGAGCCTCAAGAGCCTTATCCAAGTGGGAGCAACTGAGCCAAGATTCGTGGAGGATCAAAGCCAGGTTTCCATTTACACAAGGATAAGCATTTCCTAAAGTTTTTATCAAAGATCCACAGACATCCAGTAAGAACCTTTAGCAAGTCTTCATGATTAAAAAAGCTAAATAGGAATAAACCATTTTCCATAGCACTTACATTCACAGTTCCTTTAAGTTTCAAAATAGAATCAACCCATTTTCTAACCTGATCTATATTTGGCCTGAAAGCCAAAAAATTACCCACTAGGGAGAGTTGGAGACCAACAATCATCTCATTCATGATATTGTTAGGAACAACAATCTCTAGGCCTTCCATAAAACAACTAGCCTCCATAGGTCCGAAAACCCTAGTGTTCTCCAAAAACTTAGGTCTACTTAATACCTTAATACCAGTGTTAGCAGACTCGTGATTACTCACTAAGTCACAGTCCAGGTAAGGGCTAGCAAGTCTGTCTGACTTGGAGCCAGGTACTCGCCCGACTCATTGAGTCTGCTAGACTCGCCTGGTCAGGGCGAATCCCACCCCCCTAACTCGGTCGCAATTGGGTGATTAAAAAGTCAGCAGAAAACAAATTTTTAAAGCTTCTTTTTTTTTCTTTTTGCTTTTATAATTGCCTCTATTCATCCAACGACACTTCATTTCATTTTCAAGCCAAGGAAGAGAGAAGAAAGAGAGAAGAGAGCCAAAACATATTTGTATTGAAGGAAAACCAACAAGGCGATTGAGCACAATACAGTTGTGGAATCACATTTGAGCAAGTTTGTAGGTGATTTTTCTGCGTCTAGAGGAGTCTTCAAGGGATTGGAAAGAGATATCCATTGATTTCAAAGAAGATTTAAGAGGTATGTTGGAATTTTTAAGGTTTTTTTTTTTTATTATTTTAAACCAAAACTTCATTTCTTTTATTTATTTATTTATTTATTTTTTAATTTTGTTTTAGTGGAAGAAAGAACAAGTTACAAACCCTAGTTGTGTTTAAGTTTTTTATTCAACAAACACTAGGTGTTCTTGTAAAAGAAATAGTTTTATATTTGCAAACCCTAGGTTTTTTAACATTAGTTTAATTCTAAACTATGAATGTTAATTTTTTTTAATTTATGTGTTATTGCAGCATTGTTTATATCTATAGATTGTGTCTATCACATTCAAAATGTCTCAAAATAGAAAGGACCCTTGTTGGAAACATTCCATTATTATCCCTAGGAGAAAGAGAGAAGTAACATGTTTTCATTGCAAAACAAGTATGCTTGGGGGAGGCATTAATAGATTGAAATACCACCTTGCATGTATTCCGGGCCAAGATGCTAATCCATGCACAAAAGTCCCTCCTCAGGTAATGCATGAAGTGCAAATGCAATTAGAAACCTTTGAGCAACAAAAAAAGTTAATGTAATGTCCCCTTCTTAGTGGCCATCGTAGTGTTTATTAGCCTTTTTGCTCCTGAAGGCTAAATGGAGAAATAAGGGAGAAATTATTAAATTAATTATTTTATAAGGTTATTAAAATATTAAAAATCAAAAGTAACCTTATATTTAATTAATTTAATATAGCGACTCAAAATTATAAAGTCACTAAAAATAAAATAAAAGAATATTGGAGAAGCTTCTAAATGGCCGCCCTAGACTTGGTGAGAAAATAATAAATAGAAAGGAGTCGGTCATTGTTTCATCATCTAAGACATTTGACATTGACTTTGATATGCTTGTTGTGGTGGAGCCTTGTGGTTTCTGCGAACTACATTGGACGTCTTTGGGTACGAAGTATCCCATTGATTTGCATAACTGAGGTAGTGAAACTATCTACTGAAGGGTTGCAGCTGATTGGAGGAGTTACTTCTCGTTGCATCAAAATTTGTGGCCAAAGGCCAATTTTGGAGGAGGTTCAAATTAGAGTTGAAGGAGATCATTTTGCAGCTAGAGATCACTTCACATCTTCAGCTATAAGGTCGATTTGCATAATATAATATTCTGATATAGATTTTCAGTCAACATACCAGCTTTTGGAAGTGGTACGATTTTGCTCATGAAGGATCCTGTCATGTCCCCTTCTCAGTGACATCTCTCAGACGACAGGATTGGCCTATCATACGACCCTCGTAGGCCGATGGACTGGAAAGGGGGTCACTTCGGAGCTTGGCTCAGCTTCAGTCAGCAGGGATTGATCAGTTGTCTTTCGTTCTAGCTCGATCGGAGGATATTTGCAGAATTGCTATTTTTAGCAGTTCTTGGCAGGCAGTGTGGGACCAATGCTATTTTTAGCAGTTGGCTGTGGCGGCATCAGGATTCACTCCAGAGTCTGTCAGCATCAGACGGATCAGTGATCGGGTTAGAAACAAGGGAGATATTAATATTTGATCGTATTGATTAAATATTAATTAATTAACATTTATAATATAAAGTTATAATTTAATATTATAACTTAAGTGAATTCCTTGAGGGGTGCGCCATCATGAAGAAAGGGGCCAGTTTGATATTTTAATTAATAATTAAATATTCAGTGGATGAACTATGGAGAAGTGAAAATATTAAAATACGAATATTTCATTAAAACCCTATTTTCAAGGGAAGCGCACTTTTCAGTGTATTTGAGGGTTTGCCTTGGGAATTGAGCCCATTATGTGATTATTGAGTTTTGAAAACTGATCAATTTTGGTCTGAGCCTGAGACTTAGGGTTTCATGTTCGTTTGCCTTGGGGAACGCGCCATCTCCAACGGAAAGCAATTCAGAGAGTGTGGAATACCACTTGATTTATTGCCACAGAGGTTTTCTTATACAGAGGAAACTACAGAGCATCAGAGAAAATCCATACCTTCAGTTATTTGCAGTTATTTGTATCCAGATACCATCTATTGTTTTTGGCGCACCTTATTCAGAGATTTGACATTGTTGTGAGTGAAGTCCGTACAGCATTTAAGGCAGATCTGACAGGCCGTACTGTACCAGCAGGCCGTACCTCATGAAGAGCCGTCCTCATCAAATAGAAATCAACGCCTTTATCTAATGGTTCCAGTTTGTTCTGAAAGAGGCGCCTATACCAGCTGATGAAATTGTGCATGCCAGAGGGAAGGAAAGAGACCATATTTATTTCTGCTGTACTGATTTGTACCTTCAGCCGTACCAGAAAATCAGGTTCTTTTCCCAATAAAAATTCTTCTTTTATACATTGTTTTCTTCTGGGTATCATTGTAATCACTTGAAAAGTTGAATAAAGGATACTGGCGTAGTTATTGTTGTATTTCCAGAGCTATTTGATTTTTAGAGAGTTTATTTCCATTTATTAGCAAAATCGTACCTTTCTATCATTGCACCAAAAACACAAAAAAAAAAATTGCAAAAACGTCAGAAAACATTGAAAATCTATCAGAAGCAGTGTCAGGGGGAAACAGGGGTTTCTACAGTGGTATCAGAGCTTGATTCTGCCATCCTAGG